>JBAIZZ010000264.1:235562-366916 GCA_037355905.1 Heliconius aoede
GAAAATTATGTTAAAAATGGCCTCACAAGGTATCTATTGAGGCATCATCATCTTGTGCGATTATGAGTTCGATTCCCACTCCAAGAAATGAAATATTAAACATTTTCATTTCCTCGCTCTCACTCGTCACTCAACACATGCGGGATATAGCGTTAAACCATGCATATTCTTGTTAAAATAACTACTGTACTACTAAGACCTGATTATATTACTGTTGACTAGGGCTCTAATACAGTATTTACGATCAAACAAAAACGATACAATTTGAACGCAGCCAACGTTCATATCCTAAAAAACGAATAAATATTTTACGTCATAATTCACTAGGGCTATATAAAATGTAGATTCATTTTAAAATTATTTTCTTTCGTCTCTGGGGATCAGCCTTGAAATTTATATATAAAACGGGGAATTCGATCTCAGCCTCAACCCATAAAACAAGAAGAAAATACTCCGGCGCTTAAATTTACGAACGCGATACGAATTATTGCTATACAACCTCATCTGAAACATGAAATAATTTGTAATAAAAATACAACCTTACAAGCCGGAAACACTTTGTAAATCTAGATAATGTATCTATATTTCGGAAAACAAATGTTCTTATTTTGCCTATATGTATGTCTACTTGAGCTAGTTTACCTATATAATATTCGTTCGTTCAGACGTCGCCTTATGTTAATATACATATTATACTGTTTCATTTCATTAATAATTAACAGAATAGTTGGAATAGAGAGAGAGAGAGTCAGACGGCGATTAATCTCTCTCTAGAGAGACCGCATTGAATGCTTTCTCATTTGTCTCAGACGTCGACAGGCCGCGACGAGTATTTACAACACAACGTACGCTCAATCTGTCCGTATCGACTGTCAACCAGTGTTTTCAGATCCGATCAGTTTTACGTGAATGTTGCGTAAGCCGACGTTGTCAGCCGTGTTCCCATGAGGAGTTTATAGTAAAGAATACAGTTTTATCTGTTACACGTTTTTTTTATTTTATTAAATATACACTCGTTTTATTTTAAGGATATGAATGAGCACTGTCAGTCGCATAGAAACAATTTTGTAAATTACACGTTATTGACAGCGCCACCTAAAGAGGAATCTACTAATGACCGGACGGTGTTCGCCCACATTACTGCAATCCTCAGAAAGATCCTTTATCTAATGACTTTCATAAATTATTATTTTTGACACGAACTTAATACACAAGTTTTATTACAATTTTAAATATCATACAAATAACTAAGTCAAAAGTGTTATAATGTTTGTAAATCGTTACACATCTATAGAATCGTATATTGGGATGCTACTCCGTCACGATCGACGACGAATTACATTGTAAAATAATTCAATGCTCACCAGATTTGTCATTAGTACATTAATAAACACATGAATTTCTTAACATAGATGAAATTTCCCATATAGATGCTATCGTGACGCTAAGTGACGCCTGACTGTGAACGCACTACTCCGATTACTAGTATGATGAATAATAATATTATCAGAATAAAATGTGATTTTGAATTCTGCCACAAAGAGTGTCTTCACAATAGTGAAGCTGAAAAAAAATTGGTTTTCTCCCTAAAAAAATATTTATTATTCACTAAGAAAGACAGTTGACCGCTAAATGAACTCAATCAAAGTACGCCTAATACGTACAGAACTTTGAAACGTTCAAATAGACTTACAAAGCTCTGAATTCTATGAGAACTTACACCTGAACATTGATTGCGCACCTATTGTTTTAATTGCGACGCTTTAAGTTAAAACACGATTCTCTTCGTATACTCAAAATAATGTTAAATAACATGATTGTTAAATAACTAGCTAGACCAACATTACAACTACATTACAAATATATATCATTACAAACATTATATACATTTTAAATGAAAATGAATGAATGAAAGCAATCGCACACTCAATGAAAGTGGATCGTATTGGCTAAGCTCTTAGTCTAAAATCTATTTTTCAAATTCCATTGAAAAGTCACGACTTAAAAATCATATATGTTGGTAAAAACTTAGGCTTAATATTCTTGTATTGTTCTTATTAAGACCATGCTGAGTAAATAAATTCTATACTTTACGAACATTTCCAAATACATTACTTTCGCAAAAACCTATATAGGCCGTTTATTACTTAGTTGTCCTTCCATTATTGTAATAAAGATCGTACAAAAAATATTATAAATCCAGAGAACCTATTTAGTTTTATGAGATATTATTATTCTTAAATTATTTGTTTGTATTTCTATAATTATATTCTACCACAAGCGTTTTGTTATTGTATAAAGAAATAACGACAGTTTATTGTGCGTGGCCGCTCCGAGTTTTACTTTCATATAACCAATAATATGCTATTAATATGCTAATTAATTGCGGTTCTTCTGAATTGTTCGTAAAAAATGAACTGTACATAATTTTTCAATAAAGAGTTTATACATTTATTTTATCTATTGTATCATAAATACTGAATAAACTATTTTTTTAAAATTATTTTGTAATTTAAAGTAAGAACTATTATTCGTCTACCGTCAATTATTAATTTTGAAAGATTAATCGGATTACCCGGATAAACCCGATTTTTAAAATGTATAAAGCTGGATTTCGTATAGCTACATAACGAATGAGATGGCTACTTTTTTTTTCAGCTTCACGCTGTATCCCGCACACAGCAGGGTAGGCAGAGGGAATCTCGGTGTTAAAACACTCTGTTCCCCCACTTTCTGCCGAATTCTGGAGGCATTTAATGTTGAGTGACAGAACTCAACGCCGCGTTTTGCCTCGACACTAGAGCGAAGAAAAATGGAAATATAAACGTATAGAAATATTTCACTTCCTAGAGTGGGACACCCACAACCGTCACGTTTGCGGGCGTCACCCTTGTGCTACTGCGCCACGACGGCCTCTAATTTAACATCATGCCCGCGATTGGGAGTCAAACTCACGACCTGACACGTCAACAGATACACGCTTTTGCGCTTGCAACACGGTTCTCCTCAATTAGGATGTAAATCTTCAGTTGACTAACCTAATGTTCAATCTTTCAAAGTATAATCTTTAAAAATCTAATGTAATAAAATTAATATTTATTTTATGATAATGGAATTTTATTAGGAATTATCAATGCGAACTTATTCACTAACCCTGGCCATTACATATGTATTGTGTATGCCTTCGTGTTTCCGCACGACTGAAACTTTCAAAGAAATTTACTTCATTGAATGGAATGGTTTATGAGCTGTGGCGACCACTGCCCACTGCCTACATAGAACATGTGCTACATCAAATATTTAGTATAAGAGAGGAAGACTTAAAATGTAATATTCTATACTATTCATTTGAAGTTCGGATGAAATAGAAAATAGGGGAGGGGGGGAGGTTGCAGTATGAACACTATAACTAAGCTCCTATGTGATGTGTGTGTGTTCCCCACTTTCTGCCGAATTCTGGAGGCAATGCGTATTGATTGTCAGAACTCAACGCCACGCTTTGCCCGAGACGCGCGCTTTACCCGATACGAAAATAAATATGTCCCTTCCTCAAGTGAGAATCGAACACCCTTGTGCCGCTGCGCTACGAAGACCTCTAATACTCATCTAATAGGTACTTATATACATAATAATTGACAATCGAAAATTCTTATACTATTATAAACATTCTCCATTTCAGTTATATTTCTTATCTTATCTCTTTCTTCACCGTTCATACATCATGTAAGATTAAGCAAAGAAAACAGATATTTCTCAGGTAAAACAAGTTATTACAGCTGTAACTCTTTATAGAGTACAATTATGTAAAGACTACTCGAGATATTCTTTACAAATGGTATTATCTGTCTCTCTCTATTGTATTCTTAGCATCTACGTATGAAATACGTGACTGTATTTACACTAAAGAAAGACAAAAGACAGCCGTTGAATTTTTCACTGAAGGGACATTTTCTCAAAGAAAATATTTAGGAGCGATATCGGGTAACCACAGTGACGTAGAGATAAATCCTATAGTCGATCGGATTTCTCATTATACGTAGGTACGTTACGCTCACCCATTTCCCAATTTATAGGTTTCTCTAGAATATATGATTATTCGAGTATTTTATGGTATCGTAATAAAGGAGAGATAAATACAAAAATTGAGGAAAATATAAAAATTGTGTATCATTGACTTAGATGAGGCCAGTCCTGGTGCAGCGGCACAAAGTGTGAATGTAAACGCGACTGGTTGTGGGTTCGATCCCCACTCAAGAAAATAAACATTAACTTAAATCTAAATTTCCATTTGTTCGCTTTTTATGAGATAAATATTAATTTTATGTATTTTTTCATAAAGTTACCATTTTCTTTCCCAAATCTGTGAAAGCTATCTCGGCCATGATTGTTTAAGCAATGTGGACAGCCAACGTACGAGATGTCGATATCTTATTTCTTTTTTGGACAGATTAAATGTATTCAACACAGCATTGCAGCTTCCGTACCTTTTAAAGAATCGTCTGAGAATTTATCCCGAAATGTAGCAACTGCTAAAATTGTACGCATTTATTTGCTATGTAAATGAACGTGTATAGTGGATTTGGAAGATAAATGGGTAAAATAATGTAAACTAGTTTGTGTGAACGAATGAAAAAACATTTAAGTAATACATGATTTTTTAAGGATTTTTAAAGTTATTTTGACTGTTGATGCAGGATTCATATATTCTAAAAGTCAAAGTACTGCGAAGGTAACATAAGTTAAACTGTAATATGAATATAGTGATTATGCTGGAAAATTATTTAGTAGTCGCGAGAAATTATAAAAAAGATGCGACGGAGTAGTTTGCATAATAAGACAAACGATTAATGTCTATTCTAAGCCATCAATTTAATTCTTTACATTATTTCTTGAAAGTATACTAAGTTTAAAGTTAACGACGGTTTTCCAAACCCCAGATGTAGGGTCTAATTACTTTCTTTAATTAGTTATTCGTTTAGGTTAACTTAGCAGTTCTTCAAAGTAAAATTGTGGAATTGAATTGGATCTCGAAGAGTCGCGTAAACTAAAGAATATTTACGCCGCGAGTAAATTGTTTGTTTGCAAGCTGTTACTTAACATTGGATTGGCAGTCAGTTAGTTGTGTACTATAATTATTTTTGAGGGAAATAAAAATATGAATAGAGTCTAATAAAAAAAAACCTAACGATTGCAAAGTAAATAATGTAATTTATTGTTCAAATAGTAACATTTGTTAGCTGTTAGCAAACGCTAGTGTATTGTTTGAAAAAACAAATCTTATTGACTTTCAATTATCTCATAGATCTAGTTCAAAATCAACTGAAATTTTGTAGCTAGAAATTTAGCTCTACGAACGGAAAGCTATTCTGCCGAATTGCTGACTTGTTATCAGAACGAAGAAATGAAAATATTAATTCTCCCGAGTGAAAAGACAACCGTCGCGTCGCCAGTACGAGGCGTCAACTTCTATTGCAGACATACTTGTCTATAAAATAAATAAGTAAAGTAGCGGTAGCGAACAAAGACGAGGCCTCACTCTCCCACTTATATATAAGTTAACGTAAAGCACTAACATTACAACGATTCCATTTCAATGTAATTATAGTGATTTCCTGTTTAGACGCGACTTTTCTCAAAGGCTTGAGTTAGAATATTGTTTGTATTTAGAGGCAAGCTGTCATCAACAATTTCAGGCTTAGTTCTATAACTGAATTACGGCAAATTGTTTTGTCGTCGGAAAAGTATGAGAATTCGATTTATAATTTGTGTTTTGTTTGAAGTAACATTAAAATTTATTCAATTTATCACTCTATACTTGTAAAGATTTTTTTAGGGTTACGTACTTTTTAAAAAATAAATGAACCCTTATAAAATCACTTAGTTTGTCTGTCTGTTTGTCTATCTGTGTGGTTGTCAGTATGTCTGTCAAAACTCTTTACCTCAAGAATGTTTGGAAATATCGAGTTGAAATTCAAACCTTATAATCAGATCAGATCAGAGGGCCATAGGGCCCTATTCAAATTAAATTCTTTAAAAAATATATCTCTATATTTAATTAAAAAAAGATATGGCCGTATATATCGGCAAAAAAGGTGTATTTTGACACTATAAAGAGAATCAAAATTAAGAGGGTAGTTCTGGTTAAATAGAATTATAAAATTTAGCAGCTAGCATCAACAGAGAGCAATAGCTTAGAAAAAAAATTAAAACGGTACATTTGTTGTACATTTCTATAAAAAATAATGCCCTAGGGGCAAAAATTGGTATTAAAGTCGCTAGTTCAACTAAGATACCAGATGAAAGGGCCCTGGCTAAGCTAAGCCTGAATTTCAGGAAAAGCTCAAAGCCTCCAATTTTTGTACGGAGCCCTCGGTGGACGAGCCCGACTGGAGCTTGTCCGGTTCTTCTTTGATAAACATAGGTATATCGCGGAAAAAAGTTTTTTTCTGTATATTAACTGATTTAATTACTATTTTATAATTTGAGATATAAGGATTATAATTTATTGAAACTATCATATTGTAATATTTTTGTGACAAAAAATGAAACAAGCGCAACCAACAGCAATATTATAATCGTAATAACTATCTGTACCTATTAGGTACTAGAGGTACTCTGACATAGGCAATAGGTATGGCGCAGATTTATAGATTAAATACATATTATCATCTAATTTGAGGTAAAAAAAAATTAAGAATTGCCTGTAAAAACTTAATTACTTATTAACTTTATTATGTTTCTTATATAATAAAGATATTTTTAATATCTGTTTATCTCCTCGTCCCAGAAGTAAATATGAAATAAAGACCATCCCAAAAACTTGCTTACAGCATAGCCTTATATGTAGTAATATTTATTCATAATACATTTTATGTTTATTTATCATCTCAAAAGCATTTGACTTTCAAATAGTAATAAAGATAAGTTATGGTTTTTACTATGTCAAATAAAAAATGAATATGACGGCTAAGGTACGATTCTCTACATAAGAGTGTATGTAGAGAATCACTTGCCCATATATAATATATATAACCAAAAAGTATATTTGACGTGGCGCAGTAGCAAACGCAGCGGTTGTGGTTTCGAACCCCACTCGAGGAAGTGAAATATTTCTTAACGTTTATATTTCCATTTTTCTTCTCTCTGGTGTGGACGCAAAGCGTGGCGTTGAGTTCTGCCACTCAATACGCATTGCCTACAGAATTCGGCAGAAAGTGGGGAAGGGAGATTCTTAACTACGGGGTTCCCTCTGCCTACCCTGCTGTGTGCGGGATACAGCGATATTTTTTATATGAACTCTCCAATATAAAAAAAACAATAAAAGTAGCTCCTGACATTAGCGCATTCAACCAAATAAACTTTTAGAATAGAAGTATAGATGATTTCAAAATAAGAGCTATTGAATATAATTACGTAAGAACTGTTTCATAATGTCGCAGCACCTACATAGTGAGTAATACATGATTCGCAATAAAGGAGATATTATCATATAATAACTATGAAAATGTCAGAGCGAGGCGACGTCTACGACTTCCGTTCGATAGTATCGTATAATTTGATTGCGGATAAAGGCACTGAAGGTAAAATAATAGTCTTTTGCGCTTACACGTTAAAAGTTACAGTTTGTTGTATTTTCAAGGAAGATTGAAAATCTTCTTTCGATTGTCAGTATGAAAATAAAATTAAAAGCTATCACAGTTCAATGGAACAATATACAACTGTAAGACTGTTTGCGTTTTTTTATCAAAGATGTCATCTCATTTCAAATTTTCTAACCTGAAAATCTAACAGGAGTTAGCCAGCGTATCGCATTAAGAATAAATTATTTCTGTCCGAGGTTTGTCACCTGACAAAGTTCAATACCCCCGATTGTATCAGCTAGAGTGTCGTTTTAGAGTTTTTCAAAGTCCTATCTGGTTTAACTATCAGTTTAATTTTATATCCACATTGTATATATGTATATATTTACATGTGTATGTATGTACAAATTAACCGTGACCATATATAAAACATTCGGTTACGTAATCTATTATGTAACGAGCAATGAGGCAACGGTATGTGAATTAGCTCCAAACCATTTAACTTTATCGTTACTTTTTAATGTACGCACTGATCGCGGTCCTGACAGCCTTCCGAAAAGGCTTCTCTATTCAAATCGACATTATGTAATAACTTTCTATTTTATATAAAGTTTACATAGCTTATCACTTAACGTTCCGATTTCATAAATTGACAAAGTTTTAAAATTTAAGCATCCCTTTGAAAAGATCGTACTGCGCATGTCGTTACCCTACCGCTTCGCGGGACCACCAAGGACACTCAGCGCACGTATCCAGAGCGGCGAGCACGACTCGCTCCTCGCCTTCCATGATTAAATTCAGACGCGTCTGTCAACAACATAAAATATTTGTTGCAAGTTTTTCATTGAAAATATTTATTTTGAACGTTTCCCTTACATTTACGTTAAATTTTAAACGTGTACGAGATGTTTCAAATGTTGACAAGAAAATTATTATTTTTTGTTTATTTTGTTTTTGTGAATATTTCATTTCTTTGACAGATGTGCTTGTGAGGTGCAACTATATATATTAGGTAAAGAGAACAGTGCTGCCAAACTTGACAATGATAGTTTTAACACTAGTAGCGTTTTGCGGTAAGTACCTTATCATGATAAATTAAATTAAATCAAATCAGCTTCACGCTGTGTCCCACACACAGCAGGGTAAGCAGAGGGAACCTCGGTGTTAAGACACTCCTTTCGCCGTTTTCTGCCGAATTGTGGAGGCATTGCGTGTTGAGTAGCAGAATTCAACGCCGCGCTTTGCCTCGACACCAGGGCGAAGAAAATGGAAATATAAACGTAAATAAATATTTCACTTTCCTCGGGTGGGAATCGAACCAACAACCACCGTATTACAGTCACACTCTTGTGCCACTGCGCCACGACGGTCTCTATCATGATAACTCTATAGAATCGAATGAATATCTCAACTTAATGCTGGATTAAGCATTAACTTATTTTCACTTATAACTACCAGGTGTCGTACAACATTCATAACAATGAGTAAAATTTTCTTATGTGAACAATATCTACAAGGGAATTGAATCTACAACTCCTGAATGCATATACCACTAATTCATCAAAAATTGTTATTCTAATTTCAAAAAAATAACCACTACATTATAAATTATTTTGTATAAGTGCGTTTATATATTATTAAGATTTGCTTTTTGACATATTCACGGCGTTGAGTTTCGCCAATCCGCACGGAATGTTGAAAGAAGACACAATTGAACACCAAACTTACACGTAAAAGTAAACCTAGAGAAATAGAATAAAAAAAAAATAAAAAGAATCCAACCCGACGTTGCAGATACAAAACCCTGAACTAAAAACAGTCAGTTTTCGATAACATAAATAAGAAGTTAATTGCGCAACCGTTCGCAAACCGCAAGCGGATACTTCTTGTTGATTTTATTGAACAAGCTTAATTAATTTATCTGCACTCTGCGAAATTTTAATTGTTTGTTACTTTGCCAAAATTTCCTGTTATTCCAAGTCACGGTTCTTATAATTTAATAAATTCTTCAAAGTACATATGTTTCAGAATACAAACTGTAAACAAATATATACTTATAACTCTGTATACATATTATGTATAATGTGTGTTATTTACTTATTATGTTCTTAACAAAATGTCAAGGGTTTCCATACTGTTTGAACTTAAATTATAATTCACCTATAATTATTGATTATTAAATATTCTTGTTATATATTATATCGTGCTCATAAGAGCGAATTAAGACGTCTCTCCCATAAAAAAATATTGACGTTTATATTTCCATTTTTCTTCGCTCTGGTGTCGAGGCAAAGCGCGGCGTTGAGTTCTGCCACTCAATTCGCAATGCCTACAGAATTCAGCAGAAAGTGGGGAAGGGAGTTTCTTAACTATGGGGTTCCTTCTGCCTACGCTGCTGTGTGCGGGATACAGCGTGAAGCTGAAAAAAAAAGTATAATTTCTACGCCGTATTTCATATAACATTGTCGACAACAAACTAAATTGCAATTTCTCTTAAGAGCGGTTGGGGTGCATCATGGAAATGAGGCCACTTTGGATGAAAGCGGTCGGTGTTTGCCCACTTTTTACTAGCTCGACGTAGTTTTATGCTATTGTCAATATTAAAATGGAATTCTGTGTCTTGTATTTTAAATATTATAATTTAAATGATCTATGAAGGAACCAAGTAATGCAAGGAATTTTTATTTTAACTATTTTGTATTACTATGAGTTTTACCAAAATTGGTGAAGTACATAATCTTGTGCTGAATTATTTGAACATTCACATTTTACTTTATATTTCGTGATATTTTCTTTTTAATAATTTTAATTACCAAAACATAATTTACTCTTATATCAAGATATAATAAACAATAGCGAGCATTGTTAAAAATTACTTGTAACATGTATAATGTCATACAAAAATTAACACAGAAGAGTATTTATTATATAAAATATGATTTAAAGCAGTGTAGTTCATCTTCATTTTAGTTGAAAACAAACAATTTGTTACAATTAAATATATAATCAGATAGCAAGGAAGTTGAATAAAACATGTCGATGGTATTATATTTGCTTGTTCGTGACGTACGAGCTTTCAATAAAAGGTTAAATTGTTAATTCTATGGCGCTGTAACCTACCACGCCGTGTTTGAGTTTCTGGCACTCGGCCAAGCGACTATTGTACTTTACTACTGCGATTATTTTCACTGTGCAGTTCAAACCGCCCTAGAACTCAACGTCTACCTCGAGATGAAAGATTTGTGTGTGAAGCGACTGTAATGGACGTGTACTTTTTGGAAAGTTTAGATAAGGCTTCGTGGCTTTAGGAAAATGTATTTAATACTGTTAGAAAGTTAGGTTATGTGTTGCAGCTTGTGTACCTAGTGCCTGTGCTTTTGTCTGTCTGATTTGTCTAACGGCTGATATATATTTATTTATTTGATCATATAAACATTAATCGAATATAATGATGGCTTATATTATAACAATATTACAATATTTGTAGGTTAAGCACAAAAAAAAACAAAGACATAGCTTAAAGTTTAAACATTTAATCTGTTTTAATTGGATAACTTTAAACAACAGAAAGTTAATTGCAATCAAAAGCATGTCGTAAAATATTGAGCTGAGCTAAGCAACTTACTGGTCAAAAGAGTCTTCAGTTGTAAAGATACTTCTCCTAGACCGTTGAATATCAAAATGTGTCCCATAGAGTTAACTTATTTTTTTTAATTTATGTGTACAGATTGAACATTGACTAAAATAACCCAGCGTGCGCAGGCAAAACAGATATTACATAAAATTTTCGCACCACCCGTCATGTACAGCATGTGGCGAAACCTAGTGTATATTACAATATACCAATATTGAAATCTTTAACTCAAACACGAGTGAAATCAATTATTAATTTCATCGTACCCACAAATTAAATGGCCGCTGCGCCCGAGTTTCGACGCTTTTATTACAAAACTAAGTTACCTAAGCTGTAAAGTTAAAATGACACTCGCTCACTCACAACTTTCAGCAAAACATCACACCTACATTAATTTCACAGTTTCATACTCCCAATTAACTCGCTCTGCGTCCTAATGGCGCGTAATAACAGCGCTGAGTTCGTATGATATTGCTACGTCTAATACAACTAGACAAATATTAGCTAATAAATGAGCTTCCGTCATCCCCTAGAACATCCCGCGAGCTTTCTCGTGAGATATTCAAACTTTTGTGAGATATAACACTTAAAATATTGAATTCCATAAAGCTATATAGGTTAAAGACTACAAATTTCAAAGTTAATATAAACATAATAAAATAGAAAGAGAAAATAGATTTTAATAAATTTATTTTAATAAATTTATCGCTATTGGCGATGGCCAATAGCGATGTAAAATTTAGATGTAAAGTTTACATTTAAATATACATAATTTTGAAGTTGGCTTGATAAAAAAATTATCGTATTATTTAATGGACTACTCTGATATTGTTTTAAAATAAAATTGTAAGTTGATTATGAAAGGGAATGTAATTAATATTTGCAAGTAAACATTTAAAAAAAAAATTAAAACATTAAAATAATTACCTTTCTGTATTGCTTATAAAAATATTTTATTTAATAAAATAATTTAATATTAAACAAAAATTATATTAAATAGATTGTATAGATATGGTGGACCTTTGTTAAGTCTTTACATTAAAATTATTTTCATGTCAGCTAAATTATATTAATAAATTATAATAATTGAGTATATGAATAAACATAAATGTTTACACAGCTTATTTCCTATTACAAATGACCTTTTTCAAATTAGGTTACTTGTCTAGGGAACACGCTGGCACAAATGACAACTCCCTGTGCGACCATCACTACTGTTTTACTAGCGCACGTGTGACAATACTATGTGCTGATAATACTGCGTACTAGTAAGACAATGGAAGTATATCTTTTATAAATATTATTATTATTATATTATTATTCATTGTTAATTTATATTTAATGTCGCCCTCATAGCAGGGTAAAAGTAGACAGAGCGCACCTGGTGCCAGGACTTGGCACCTTCAATCGAGAACACCGCACCGCTTTTGTTTTACAAGAACAAGATTTGATCAACATTTGACAACTTAATGCTTCAATATTTTTTTTATTTTATTACCTTATTTTGCGGGATACAGCGTGAAGCTGAAAAAAAAATTTAGTCTTGTTTATATATGCATAACACTTGTACTTAGTTTTATTACTCATTACATTATTTTGGGAAGAAATGTCAATAGTTTATATGAATCTTTAAATAAATTGTATTTAAATATTATTTTACTTTAAATCATATTTTTAAAATGTGCTGAAATAAAAAGCTAAATTTTTAGGCTATGTTCACAAATTATAAAATACGCGTTTCGTTCGCGCGAAATCGTTCGCTTTATAGTCAGTGCGCTTGAACATATGTAACTTCTATCGAGGTCACCGAGTCGCGTAGGAATTGAATATTCCTCGTAATGGAACTGTAAGTGCTTCTGTATGGTATTTACTGATATTTTTCTAAAGTAATAAAACTATTTTATTTTTATGTAATTATGTACTTCTACGTAATTCCTTGTGTAATATTACCACTGTACGAAATCAGATGCGATAGTAATGAATTCAAATCTCTTTAGTAGGAATAATTAAAAATGTGTAAAAAAATTAAATAAATCATGTATATTTATTTACTAGTAAAATAAACCATGTATATTTATTTAATAGTAATAAAAAGAAAAGGTATATTTTGTGTTTTTGTTTTAAATTTACGTAAGTATTATTTGCAAAAATATCAATAAATAATTACATGCTACGTCTATCGCTCTATAAAGAGTAATTATTTCTTTCTGCTTCACGCTTTTTCCTCCAAGAACCTTAAATCAATACACAGAGAATAGATTATTCCCATTTTGCCTGAATAGTTCCCTCGAGAGGAAAATCGAACCCAAATCTCCTACTGTCAGACCCTCTCCTCTATGAATGCCTTTTGAATTTTATACGTAAAAAGATATAAACTTTACAAATTTAAATTAATTTTATTTCTTTAGAGATTATTGTTTATTATAAATTTAAACGTAATTTAACGACGTCCATTTAACATTAGGTAGTTTATTTAATGTTTCGTTACCCTCCACGCCGTTATAATTAATTGAATACAGGTACGGACCGTCTGCTTTTACTTATATTATATAATAATATGTTGTATAATTTTTAGCTATTTCTTTATAGACAGTTTTTATATATAGATTAACTTATATAACATTAACTTGGCTCGCTAGTGCATATTCATAATAAGAACTGGTCTTTATAAAAAATGAAGACTAAGAAACCGTACTGTTATAGTAGCTATAGAAAGATCTCGTCGTTTACATCACAGGGGGTAACTTCAAATATATGGGGCAGTACTTTCATTTCGGTTTCACAGAAACTAGAACGATGGATGAGTGTACGTTGTTCATATGTGTTAGTATGTGATGTGAGTTATTTCAGTATGAAAGTTATATCAAACTTTTACTACAAAAGAAACAAAAAAAAAATGTATTTTACAATTGTTACTTTTAATTTTATTACTTTTATTTTTAATTTCTATACGAAATAAAATCTTAATAACTATAATTGTTTGACTTTCTTTATCTATATCGAGACCACACAAAAGGCGACCAAAGTTAAGTTCTCTAAGCCTATCTAAAAAACAAAAAACTAAATTATTTAATTTCTCATTTAAAATGAATATACGATAAATATATATTTCACTAAGTAATTAATTAAACAAATTACAATTACTCACAATAAAATAATTTATGACACATTTTGGACCGGCTTAAACAATAGAAAGTGAAACATACTCAGTGTTGGCGTGTAGCCAGTATCGGTGACAGCTCCACCTTTTTGCTGTTGACAACATTTCTCAACGAAAAATATTTTTATATTACAACAAGCAAGCTTTCATCTAACAACTTAATGTATTCAATTAGGTAATGAGCACAGAGCATATTTATTAGGTTTGTACCTTTCCGGCAATAACAAATAAATTAAAGAACGATAAAGGTAAATACATTAAGAAAATATTAGAAATATAATTCTATATCTATATCTATATCTATAGAATATATGTAATATTCTATATCTATAGAAATATAATTAAATATATATATAAAATATAATAACTTGTCTTACATGCCTTATTACCTAAAATCCAATGGTAACACATATTACGAGCAAATAATATTTTTTACATTTTATTATATTAGATTCGTGAGCACGTATAATTTATTAGAACTTAGGGGTGCCTGGCAGGTGGTTAAAACCGTGCTGTTTGGTAATGGACAAAATAATTTCTAATAATAATTCCCAAGATAATATTAAACAAATAACTTTATAATTTAACGAAAATTAGTTACATATAACGGCCAGAGTAACCAGCACCCAAACTCCATATTCCCTGATAGTAGATTGGATAGACAGTGTTGGAAACCCAATCGCATGCGCATGCGCATATACATGCGCACAGAAAATTCAAGCTAACGCTGCCACAATCTTACTACAATGTCTAATCACTAGGTCTGTATGTTATACTTCTTTATTTAGGTTCGACCCTAGCTTTCAACTTCTCGGCTTTCACGTAGATACACAATGACCGATAAAGTTTATGACACGATCCCAACTTCGCACCTTAATTCAGTCTGTCAGTTTAGGACTGCACAAACTTTAAATTAAACAAAATATATTCAGTTTGTGAAAAACGAGCTCCAAACTTTTTAATTTAAGTGTCATAAAATTTATTAGGTAGGTGCTTTAGATGTAATATAATATATATTATATATATTCAGATTCACACTTTTTCCCGCTTGTTCGCTTGTAGCAGGGTAAGTAGAGGGGGCCTAGTGTTAAAACACTCCGCTCATAAATATTTCTTTAAACTTACCTTACAAATGAACTTCTTAACTTATCATTTATGCAAATATTCGTCATAGTGAAGTCATTAAATTTAGTGAACCCAGGCTTGTTTGTGCCGAGCCCCGTGATCTTTGCAATACGATCTTTGCTTTCTTTATTAGGGTTTCTCTGTAGACATTATTACTATTTCTGGCTATTTGAGTGAAAAAAAAGTAATTAGCTACAGAATTTTATTTCAACAGTAATGTACTTAGTCGAAACCGTCAGTGTAATCTCCGTAAGGATTTGAGTTCTTCGTCGGTAACACTTTCTGCTACAATTATATTTTTCGAATTTTAATTCTTTTGCTTACAAAATTGGGATTTAATTGATTAAAAATTACCTTTCATATATTTAATTTTCCGCTTAATGCTGTGCAGTAGGGTACTATATTATAATTCTATACTTATACTGCATGTAGTACTTTAGTTCTATTTGAAAATATAAATCGAAATATCTGATACAATCACACGCGTCATAAATTATATTATTTGGTGACTTATTAACTGTATACTTACCGAGACCGACCCCGACTGACCTCTACAAACATTTCTTATTAGGTACGTGTCCTTAATTTGTGTACAATATTTATGTAGAATATGTTTCTACGTTTCTGCGTTTCTGCAGTTTCTATATGTTAGTTCTTATATGATATTATTTTACATATAACATATTAGTTTATATATTAGTCAATACTCTGAGAAGTCCCGTCGTTTGTGTAGATGTTGAAGAACCTTCAACTCGTTTTAGCATCTACATACCTACGGAATATATGAACACCCACACAAACGCAAAGTTCAGCTTAGATCTTATATTGTTATTGTACTGTACTCCTCGTATTTTAAATTTATTATAATTTTAAATTTTACAAAATAGCTGTCAAAGCTTTTCGTTCAGTTCGACCAAAGTAAGTAAGTCGGGCGGAAATTGGACAGAAAGTTTAACATATTACATTAACATATATATATACATATATATATATACTTATACTTATTTATGAAAAGATATATATATGTTTTCATAAATAAGTATCATGTGTTTAATTATTGATTACTGAGTTCTTAAATAAAACAGGTAGTTAGTAAAATAAAATGCCTCAACTGTCAAAAACAATTAAATTTACATTCTTAAACGCCCAACCCTTGAATTGGAGAACGAAGTCACATCATAAAATAATATTATTTCGGATCCACCGGAACGACAGCCGTCGAACTAATTATAATTTGGCATCTCACAATTTGAAATGACAACGCAATAAGTTATTTTTTCTTTTTTAATTAAAGACGGGCCAAATGAAAGCGAATCATAAAAAGGGTGTTCCAAGCTTATGATTTATTTTATTATATTTATCGGCTTTCAACGAACCCTAATGAACCAATTTACTCTGTAGTAGTTTTTGATGGAGTAATTACAATTTAGTTTGCTTTATTATCCCGTATCACAAACATCGTGTATTTATGTGAGAAGCTATATTTTTCGTATAAATAACTTTTGCGCCGAATACGAGTGCGCAATCGTCTATTATACACAATATTGCTATATTTACTAAATATTTATCGATTAAAAAACATCTCGACTATCGTGATGTACAACGTATTAAACAAACTAAGTGAATTTTTTTATAAATTTTTATATTATAAATAGTCATAAGATAAAGTTACCATGGCACAGTTGCGAAGTCAGTGGGTTCAATTAGCTCCATTAGTTCTTGTTCCTTCTAATACGTAAAATATGAACTGAACTTAATACAAACTAAAATCTAAAATTTATTTTTAATATCATTAGTTATATACCAAAAAACGTAAAAGAAATATATACAAAATAATAATTTCTAGATAATTTGTTTCAGTATTAACATCAGCTCATGAAATAACTCAACTGAAGGTCCCGCTGTACGCGGACCCTCGGCGGGCGGCTGAGCTCAGCTGTCACTTCCAGATGGACGACCAGAGACTACACTCCGTCAAGTGGTACAGAGACATGCACGAGATATTCAGATACCGACCCTCACAGAAGGTAGCCTTAATCCCTACTTAATGGCCTATTCACTGTAATATTCAACTACCCCTACTATATGTTGAGATTGAAGATGTTGATAGGCGTTTATGTGTTAAAGCGACGTTAATATTGATATACCTATAGAATATGTGAGGAAGAAAATTAACATATTTATATTATAATAATTTATTATCTTATATTATAATAAAAAAAATAGATATACATCTAATCTAATAATTTGCAGCTAAATGACATTTCCCTTAAATACATGATTTTTTTTATTTGAATTGGAAAAAATCATATGGTAAAGGAAATTTGTTATAGAATGCGCAAAAAATAACAATAAAAATGTAAATGGCAATAAAAGATATATATGAATTGTAAAAATGTAATATGTAGACTTTTGGCAACTAAATGAATGTGGCTTTCAGTATACATAAAACAAATAATAATAATATTTATTTTTTTATATAGATATTTAATTGTTATTTATGAGTTGAATTGAGCGAAGTAATTCCGAGTTTTGTTATGACACACTTTTATGACTAAAAGTACTCTTAAAAGAATGGAACGTCCAATTAGAAGCGTGAGATATTAGTTTACATAATGAAAATCCCAGCCGTATTTACATCGGATGTGTTTCTGTCAAATCTGATTTGTAAACTGCTTGTATATTGCTACTTAGATCTGATATTTACATACATATAAGTTTTTATCCAACTTATTCTAAATATGTCAATATTAAGTACTTCAAAAAACTGTGCTTATTCAAATGTATGTATTAATTTAGACGTGAGACGAGACGTGAGACTTCGATACAATATTTTAATAAATAGGAGATGTCGTGCTAAATAATGCATATCTCCACAGGTTCCAATCCGGCTGTTCAACGTAACCGGGATAATGGTGCAGGGCGGCGAGTGCCGCGAGGAGTCGTGTACGGTGCGCGTGATGCCGCCGCCCGTCGCCGCGAGAGCTGCGTACACGTGCGAGGTGTCCACAGAGGGCCCCAAGTTCCAGATAGCGAGGCAAACCAAACATATGACTGTAGTCGGTGAGTCAACTTTATATGACTTTTTTAAATGATTATGATAACTGTTATCAGCAATTTTTTTAAATCTTACAATTACGTAAAATGAAAAATCATTTTTTTAATATCGCAGAAATTTCTAGAAAACTGTACTCCATACTTACCAATTTGCCAAAATATAAATTTTCTAAGTTTAATATAGTTTAGTATGTGTGTTGTCTATTCATGTCATTATAAAGCCATGTGTAGAACGCCGGTACTGAAACATTCACATAGTGCATTTGTAAATATGCGGCAGCGAACGTTGAATTTCTCTTTTATCAGTTACTTCATGAATATGTAGATGATTAAATTGCAGCATATTGTGGATTTTAGAGAAGCTTACACAGTAACTAAAATGTGGGGGAATATGGAATGAGTACGCTTAGGATTTGAAACAGTTTGTTGTTATTAGTACAAGTCTGATAACGAACAAAATAAATAACTTTCAATATTTCGTTTAAGTTGTTTTAAATTATTTTTTGAAATAATAGGTTATGCATGTTACCTACGTATATTAATACAAGACCGAGAATGTATGTATATCAAGGGACTCGTTTTGGAGTATATAATTGTCAAAAGACGAATATGAAAGTCATTAAAGCTTTTTTTTATAAATCGACAGTTACATATAAAAACAGCATAATTATTTATAAAAAATCGAGAAGTCAATGTTTAACTGCAAACTAGTTCTTCTGCGAAAACCAATTAATTACCCAATCCAAGAACAAGTTGGTCTAGCTTTACGTAATGCTTTAAAGGCTGTTTTAACGTAAATTATTTATGCGAAGCCTTTGACTCTAACTAGAAGGGCTCGTACCTACCTAACACTTTAATTACGTTTACATTCCCACTATTACTATACACTAAAGTAGTGTTTGTATAGAGTTAAAGAGTTTACAAGGTCACCTTGACAGCTTAGTTAACGTCCCGTAGGTACTTCAGCTAATTTGAATAACGGAACTTTATTAAAACTTTACTATCTTTTGTTTGTCTTAAGCTTTTCTAGGTGAATAAGAGTTAGCAGGAGAAAATATATTACAATTATAGTTTTTGTTCTGTATTGGTAAGTGTGTAACATTAATATAAAATTATCTTTATTAGTTGGTTTTCGATCGTATCTAGGCCGCAAAATATTTAAACTAAATAGCATTTAAAGGAACCTTAAAAAGTAACGGAGATTTTTTTGTTATTATAATCTACTTACTGAAATCTTTTAAATATATAAATATTAAAGAACAACGATGCTTCATGCGGTTTAACTTTTAACTGTAGAGCTCTATAGCAACCTGTAGCCTTTTCCTTGCATACTCATATACTATGTTACATAACAGCGTCGTCACGAGCTGACGACGAAGCACGTCGCCGAAAGATAAATAAACGTGGGGCTTAATTTCTTCTTTGCTATTGATAGAAGTGAAATATTTATGAACAACTTTATTATATATATAATTCTAGTTTTATTCAAATGCACATCTAGTGAAGCCGCTTTTGTTCATTTTATGTATTAAGATTTAAATGTAATTAATGTTTTGAAGTGCACAATACAGACATTTTAATTTATCTTACTTGGATCCTTGGTACTTGGTACTTTACTATTTTAATAAATGTAGCTGAAGAAATGGCAATTGATGAGATGAAAGAAGTGAAATTTTTCGTAACCATTTGCGGATACCCAATAACTCGTAATGAACGCAGCTCTCGTCATTGGATTTGTATTGATCTTCATACTGATGTCCACTTCCCTCGCAGCCATGCCGGACAAGGACCCCACGATACTCGGTGCTCCTAAGCTGGTGAGGCCCGGCGAGCAGATACTGCTCAACTGCTCCTCCGACTACTCGCTGCCGCCGTCTGATATTATATGGTACATAGACGATGAGATTGCAAAGGTACGTACAACATATTTTATTATATTTTTATTATATAAATAACTTTGAAGCAAAGATGGTGAAAGAAGGTTTTCCTTTAAAATCTATATCAGATCAGATAAGAGTAATTACAATTTTATTTATAAAATATTAATAAAATTGTAATTACTCTTATATCATATGTATTGTACTATCATATATATTATACAATTCTAAATAAGATCTACAATACATTTCACTACACACCATCATTTACTAGATAACAAGTGACTGGCAAAATTTTAAATTAAAAAAAAATATCTCGACCAAAAATATCACTTGACTTTACGTTGACAAAGTGCTTCCAGCTCATAAGCTACAAATCAAATTTTCATAAAAAGTTAAAAATCATCGCGATGAACAAGGTATTCGATTAAAAGAAACCGCACTCAAATCGGTTCATTAATTCAGGAGCTACAGTGCCATAGACAGACAGACTGCCCTCTTGCTCTCCTAATGGAATCCGGAATCCAATCTAACCGGATAAGGTTCTATCAATTATTGTGATTGAGTGGAGTCGGCGAGTGAATCGGTGAATTAAACAATTACATATTCAGCGTTCCTCGTCATATTTGAAATTGTTATTTTATTGTTTAGTTAAAATGTATTTTGTGATCTTTATACATTTTATTCGTCGACGCTATAGTAGCGGAAGTAATTCAGTAGTTGGCAGTTCGATTCTTATTCAAGCAATAACTATATTATAAATATATATTGTTTTCATTCCCACTGGTAAAATAAAGCGAAATGATGAGATGATCTTTACATTTCGGCGTAAAGTGGTGAACAGAAACGTCTTAATTCAACGAGCTAAGCTACTCAGCAGTTTAAAAGTAAATCACGCTTTTGTTGACTTGTTGAAAATGTGATAAAGTTTTTATAGTAAAACTTTTAAAGGTCTACAAAGTTGAGAGATAAAAAGAAGGGAAGAAAGAGATATTAAAACGCTTTTCGTTTAGTATTTGAGTTAGATGAATGTTCCAGCAATATTTTCCTGTCAACTTAATTTTATTTTATTTTTTGAATTTACTAATAGTAGAATTTTCAGATAGCAATTAATTAATATTACATAAACTAAACACATATATATATATATATATATATATATATATATTTATTGAGACAGTCGTGGCGCAGTGGCACAAGGGTGTCGCGCGTAAACACGACGGTTGTGGGTTTGATCCCCACTCGAGGAGATGAAATATTTATTTAACTTTATATTCCTCCAGAGTTCGGCGGAAAGTGGGGAACAGAGTGTCTCAACACTAGGTTCCCTATGCCAACTATGCTGTGTGCGATTAATAATAATTTTAACACTCAAAATCTTATCCGCGTATAAATATTCTGTCATTGTCATTTTGAACCCACATATTGACTATTAATTCGCTTAAGTACCAGCGTAATATATTGTTTATCTTCATCCATACATCTCACACATACCTCTTGTGCGCATGAGCATTGCGCGTATTACTTACTCGAGTACGTTTCCCCCGACTATCTTTATACTTCTAGTTAGTTCGCTCGCCGTTACCGAGTTCATTGTTGAGACTTAGCAATCGTGCCGCTTTAAATCTTCACTAACAGCCTTTAAAATGTTTCATATATCTTACAAAGTGCTCTTCCATTTCGTACTAAATAGTATATAATGGGAGAAGAGATATTACACCATATTTCAGCATTTTTTATCTATTTTTAACTAATTATGATTAATAACTAGGATGAATTATAATTATGACACGTGATACACGTGATTGTAGCACTAACTTTTATGAATTTAGATAGGTACTTTAAAAAAATATTAATATATCTTTCTTATATTTTTAGATATGTAAAGGATTAAATATCATATTCTTAAAATGCCTAATAACTATATATTTTTTATAGTTAACATGAAAAATAAGACTTGTAAATGAAAATACTTTTTATAGAAACGCTGTGATTACATGGTGATTTCAACATTATTAAATAATTGTCTATTTAATAAAAATATTCTAACAACACATATAAATATTTTTGGTATATTACAAGTATGTAGAGCATTTAAAAATATAATAAATAGTCGATTAGTTTGACCGACATACACAAGTGGGTGGACATCTCGATGTATCTTGATACGAAATCGCCTTTGTTGGAATAAATTGAATGCTATTATATCACTCCGGGCATTGCTATCAGTGGAAATTGAAAAGGAAATTATATGGTATTAAATAATATAAGTATTACAAATTATATTTTCTAATATAGCGACCTTAATATGTGATTTTCAATGCCAAATGCCAAAATTTGCTATTTAAGGATATTGTATTTTCAGATTCAACTACAAATGTAGATTTTTACCTAAACGAATACTATCTGCAGATGCTAGCTGCCAGGTATAAGAATTTTAGATCAACTGGAAGTACCCTATAAAATTTGATTCCCTTCATAGTGTTGAAATATGTTTTAATATCAGGAAAATACGATGATTTCCTGATACAGTTGTAGCCGTAGATCTGAGTATATGCTTTGAATTTGAACTATCTCCAAGTGTTCCCAACATAAAGGGTCGTGACATACAGACAGACGGACACCAGAACGATCTTATAAGGGTTCCTTTTTTCGGTTGAGTTTAAAAGTATACAAATAATAGTTTAAAAAAGCACTTGTTTCACATCCAAAATTGTTAACACACTCTACAGTGGTTTTATTATCTATATGCTAGTATGAAAAAATAATATTAACATTGTAAATGTACTCTAAAGTTCTTAATGGACTTGCATACATTAAGCGCTCCACTGGATAATGAACAGTGATGGCCGATTTAATAAGAGTAGGTTCATTCTAACAGCATTGAGTACAACCTACAGTGCTTTGCTTAAACAAAGCTACGAATCTTATAGAAAATCAGGTTGTTGTTGACTATTGATTTATTCAAAGATATGACACAATTGAGAGTACGTTACTGCTATAATCCATCACTCCATCAGATTTCAAATTCTTCATTTCTTCATACTTTCATTGTGTCATTTCTTTTTGACATTCTTATTTTATTTTTCGCTCTCTACCCGAATTTCAGACAATATTTCTTGTGTGGCGGAACTTAACGCCATAGCCCAAGATCCCAAAGCCGCCAGACCTACGTAATTTTAGCAAAGCTGAAATTTTGAGGACTATCAGTCTAATATGTACTCTTATCCTGTATGTACTAATATCCACTCACTATCTTCAAAGTGGGGCCCTTTCAGAGATCGCGCCAAAATAATTCGGCGGAAGGTTACCTCTGGTTATCCTGCTGTGTGCGGGATAGAGCGTGAAGCTGATTTGATTTGATTTTAGTTTAACTTCATTTGCCCCAATTTTAAACAACCTTTAGGACGTCTGGCACATAAATATACATTTTTTAAATTATTTTTAAAACCTATATTTAAAACGAGCTTTTCTACTTTACCATAGCTGGACGTGTACATTAAACTAGTGTTATCTCTAGACTTTCAAGTTAGAGCGTACGCATACAGTCTTAACTACATATTAGACTATTAATCCTTAAAATTTCAGCTTTGCCTAAATAACGTAGATTTGTGGGCGCTTGGATCTTATTCTACCACGTTTGAAATTGCAAATTCAATGCGCAGAGCGGGGATAAAATTCACAACCATCGCGTTTAAAGACAGAGAGACGCCAGAGCGCTACGACTTCAAATAGATCGAGGGGTAATTTATTTAAAACTTTTAACCAAAATTAATGTATATCGTTCTATCTAACTTTATGCTAAGACTGAAATAAAGCTATTTATTACGTTTTAAAGTACATTTTAAATAATTGTGCCCTAGTTTTAAATTTCACTATATATAAATAGGAGCAAGAAAGATTTATGGATGTACACCCGCTACACAAGTCTGTCTGTCTGCTGTAGTCAAACAATTTAACCTACACGTTAAATGTCATAAAGAAACGTGATTCAGCGTGCGAGCGTGAGAGAAATCTAGTATAGTCGCAATCTATAATAAAACTAATACAACATTTGCTAAATAAGCAAAATAGCATACTATTTTTATTAAGACGCAGGGGGGAGATCTTGGTTGAATTTTGAGAACACAATATCGATGTTACTACTAGAGGAAGGTCCCCCGGAGAGCAAGTACGAAGAGGTTGATGACCGACCGTTCATATACTTTACTTATACCATATAATTTAACAGACGGAGCCATGGCAACGCGTCGAGCTAAGCGCGCCTCAAGCAGGCGGGCTGCGCGCGTCCTGGCGCGTGCTGCGCGTGGCAGTGCCGGCGGGCGCGAGCGGCGCGCTGCGCGTGCGCTGCGAGGCGACGCTGCGCGTGGAGCCGCCCGTGCGGAGAGACGCGACCGCCACTGTCACCGTGTACTCGCGGACGCTGCTGTCCAAGTACGTGTCTAACGGAGGTACGTATTGCTTTTGTTTTTATTCCTGTATCCTTGTTAAATAAAACATATTTTCTGTTTGAAGTTTTTTTGTTACAAGAAACTGTTATTGGTCTTCAAAGGATTTTATATTGTATATTTTTCTTTAGCTAAAATGAAATATGTAAAACGCTATTGTTGTATTAGCTAGTCTTATACACCTTTCTTAGATTTATGATTATTTCAAGATTTGGAGAACATTCCAATCAGAAGTGCAGCTCGTTACTACTCAAATTTTCAACTTCTTTGTTAATCTACTTCTCCGTCTATTTTCCAGCTGCATCATGAAATTTCGCTCACATCAACTGTGATTGTAGTATTGAGTTAATTGATAAAATGTGTTCCATAGACTTAACGTATAGAACGCCTTTTTCTCACGCGCACTGACTTATGCTACTTTACTATACATTCATAAATAAATATCGCTTTTTCACTCTGAACTTTAATGCACTCGACAGCGCGGGCGTCGCGAGGCAATTTCTGCTTGCGTACCCTAGGGGCCTAGTATATCATGTAATCAAAAGGCCTATTTATGTTACACAATAACAAAAATGTATATTTTAGTAAAATTTTATATATATTTGTAACTCTAAATTTTATGTTACGTCAAACTAAGCTCAAATTAAATTTGAATTAATTAAATATTATAATAATAAGTTGAAATATTCCTTTAAGCTTTCAAAGTAAATTTGAAACTTGATTAATATTTTATCAAGTTATATTTCAGTTTCATAGAAAGACAAACGCCCGGGGCGCGATCCTACAAATAAGTCAGCTTCTATATTTAACAAATTGTAGATAATAATATTCATATTTCTTGTCGTAAACTATATGTTACAGTGAGAAAGAAGAAGAACGTGCTCAGCTGCTTTTGGCACCTCGAACGAATGAGTGATGAAAGAATTTTAAATAAGATTTAATAAGAAATGTATATTAAGTGGCAGAACTCAATGTATAATTACAATATCGAAACGCTGTCTCGGCTGAGCATTAAACCCACTATCCCACGACCGTTTCTGGTGAAAAAAAAAATATATTATTATTTAGTTACAGGTACATCCGCTGAAAGTAGAAGCTTATTACTCGTTCTGATTTGGACTGTAAGACAAATATCAAATTCTGTGAGCTTATGAGTTTTAGCTTGAATATGCTTCAAGTGATATTAGAATAAGTGTAGATAAAAAAAAAGGCCTCGACCCAAAATAGTTGAGAACTATAAAGATAATCGACATCTAAGTATCATTTGCTGCTTTAGGAATACGGTTAGAGATCGTAACTATGAAACAAATAAATCAAAGTGAATTTAATTCAATGTATAGATAGATACTTGAATAGATCAAATACTGTAAAAGTTCTTATTTTTAGTACATTTTGAAACGTTTTTAATTTAAAAATTTTCAAAGTATATGTGTATAAATATATTATTTATTAGATAAATTATATATTGATGTCATTTAACATAATATGAATAAACTTTTACTCTCAAAGCTATGTCCTGCATTTTAATAAACTGACGATTACGTTGAGTGTTCAAAGAATGTACGTACTGACGTACGCAGGTGTGGATGAAACAATTTTAATCTCGTAAATTTTGAATTTACATTATTTTATTTTCTTCAACTAGTTTGATTTTATATTTTATAAGTATTTAATACACATACAAGAAATATTTAGAAGGCAAAGGTCAATGTAAAAAATATGTATATTTTTTTCAGAAAATTATAAATTGAAAACTTGTAAGTTATTTTATAGATATTACTCCATAACGACTTACCATGACTATTTCCTTTTAATTTTTATATTACTCAAAATGATTCCTTACAGACTGTACGTGTCAGGATCGTAACCGCTGACGTTCCGTTGTTTAAAGTGCACTGTTTTTTATTTAAATTCCATTAAATTAATCTAAAATAAGATAGTATATTCTTACATTCATATAAGCACGTATATCGTGCAAAGAGAAGTACGTTGAGTAGGAAGGCAGATTCAGCAATAGCTGAGATTAATGCTAGAAAGAAAAAAAAGAAGAAGAGGCACAAAACGCTATTAAGGGAATTTAAAAGGTGATCGGTGGCAACAAAGCAAAACAACACACTACCGAAGATATATTCAATAAAATTACTAAAATACGTACGCTACGTACTACTCGTACATCACATATTTCTTTGTCGAAATATGTCGCCAGCTGTCGCCATAACAGTCGATCATGCGATATGGCACAGGTCACAGAAAATAGGTCATATTTTCTCTAAAATAAAAAATTCTAAATTACTAGATGAGTGTTAGATAAAGTGCCAAAATCATTGATACAATTGAATTTATTATAAAATGAAATCAAATCATGTTTACTCTTTATCCCCCACACAGCAGGGTAGACAGATGGAACCTAGTGTTAAGACACTGATCCCCACTTTCTACCAAATTCTGAAGGCATTGAATGTATTATGCTTTTTTTCAATTAATTCATATTTTTTTAAAACAAATGAAATGGAAAAAGATTTTTTATATAAATTACAATATTACTTGAGTTATTAAAGTACTTTGTATATTTTTTAACCATTGTTTAATTGTTAATTTGTAATTACCACGACTATTACTATACAGAAATATACAGATATGCCAGAATATTGTATAAGATTATAATATTAAGTAATTACATTAAAATGTGTATAAATATAGGCGTTAATCTATGGCTGTGTCTCACTTAAGATAATGTCAATTCTTTGCACAAAATCGTGTTTTTATCTTTAATGAATCGAAGTGATGAGTCAATCGATGTTTTGTTATAATTTTTTTTGTCAAATTAAATGTGATCCGTAAATAAATTATTATATGAACGTATTGTATTTTTATTTAAAGCATTTAAGCCATGTTTTAGATAAGTAGTTAAGTAAATGTTAATATCAATTGAAATATTAATATTAAAGCTATTATATAATATTAAAAGAAATATTTTAAATCAGGTTATAATTTGTGTAAAATAATAAAAGGTAAATATTTAACAAATATTCCGGGAGCCACGATATGAAGATTAACTCGATTCACGTTGATACAGTAAATCAGGACAGATAATGAACTAAGTCTATGACCGCTGGAGGCACTTTAGTATACGTAACCTTTAGATTGAAATATATATAGGTGACAAATAATATTTGTGGCATTTTTTATGTATAATAAATTGTTGTTTTTAAATTAGCGTTATTTCAGACTATTTGCTGTTAGTCTTATATATCTAACTGCACTGGACAATTGTGATTCAAATTTTTATTGAGAAAAATTAATGTAGACGCTAGGTATATACATTCGATATACATATAGGTGCTATAGTTCGTAGGAATCGATTTTTAATTCATCGGCTATACATCAGGCGGGCTCCGTCGCCTTAGGTGACGTTCGGTAATAGATTGCTGTGAGATTGTCCGCCGAGGCATGTAAAATAGCAGATTAAACTTATATTAAATTCTTAATTAAAATATGTTATGTGGTTTACGATTGTGTTGATAATTTTATGCTTAATTGATTTAAAATTAAGAAAAGTTTAAAATGCAAATAATGAAAATAAAAATACATAATTTACTGAAATTACAGACTTTCTTAATTTTTATGAACATTGTCTTGTTAAGTCGCCATCACTTTATTTAATACCGTATTTACAAACCATTATAAATTTACTACCACGTCGTTACTTTCTGTATTCTCCAATTCTCTTTCTTGAGTTTATTTTTATACGATAATGGGCATGAAACGAACATTGCTTCTGTATAACGAATTAGTGTGTTTATGTTTAGTGGTTAGTGAAATTATGAACTTTTAAATAAATAAAGATGGTTTTTATTTACTTTATTTACTTTACCTTCAAATATTTATAGGTTGATTAATTAATATTCATATACTAACAAGATACTGAACATATTCATTTACTAATATGATAAGATATCTGACTCCCTCTCAAATATTCCACGAGGATGACTGATGCTCTGACTTCTGGTATAAGCTATATTCAATCGACATAAAATACGAACGTACAGAAAAAAAAATACCAAAAATTTTTCAGCGTTTGATTACAGAAAAACTTTTTTTGGAATTAACACATTTTCAGCTTTTGCTAATTTACTCGTCGTATGTGCTAAAAATATTATAAGTTGTTACTTACTCAATGTACATCGTCTAATCAGATAGTTATAAATATAATTATTCCCTGGGATGTGATTTTAACAGAACAGAATTTATATTATTAATACACATATGTATGCAAAATTAACATTCTAAAAGGTTTCTATTTAGTAGCCAACGACCCCTGCGCTCATTTTTCATGTAGATTGAGTGGACGAAAGTTTCATAATATCAGTGTGTGACAGCAGAGAGCTGTAGACCGTACCTCTAGAGCTTTCTTTATATTAAATTTTGCTGTATTTTTCTTAGAGCTATTCTAAAATTTATAATTCCATTGGGATCCTAGTGTCTGAGTGTGATATAAAATTACAAGAACGATGATCTTGTGATAAAAGAAAAATGTTAAAATTAAGTAATTTATATCAGCTCTTAGAGAATATATCTTAGATAGTACCTAAATATTATAATATATAATATTGTATATTTGAAATTTATAATGAATATTAAAATATTGTATATTTGAAAAGTATCGTTTACGATTGTATTTGGTATGACAAGTAACTGCACACTTGCCTGTAGACATTGAATTTATAACTTTTTCTTGTCTTAGATAACGCGATCTAATAATATAGTTTTTATCAAAATTTTTATTTTGAGATTGAGGATTTTG
This sequence comes from Heliconius aoede, assembly GCA_037355905.1. NCBI lineage: Eukaryota > Metazoa > Arthropoda > Insecta > Lepidoptera > Nymphalidae > Heliconius > Heliconius aoede. Next base: position 265,248 of record JBAIZZ010000264.1, read on the forward strand.
AAATATATATTATAAAAACATACTAATTAACTTACGCCCTGAGAGAGAGAGACTAAATTAGACAAGTTCGAAGCAATGTTGACACAAACATATTTCATAATGTGTAATCGCTGCGACCCTGCGCGTGACAGTTCATTATAAGTTTGAGTGTCAGTGTCGGTGCGGTGCGGTCCTGCAATTAGCGGCATCGCGGTCGGTGTACTCGCAGCTCTGCGCCGCACATTGTTGGCGCTAGTTTAATAGCTGTTGGCTTGATTCAACTCAGAGGCAGCTTTTGATCATTTAGCACATGAATATAATATATTATTTCAAAAGTTATTTTCATTGTCAATCTAATTGTGTATTAAAAATTACCTTTTTTTATTCTTCTAGAGACTATTTAATTTTTCAAATTACGAATATGTCATATGAATAATACATTTTGTAAAATGAAAATTATTTAAATAGTCTATTCCACAGAGTTCGTTGTGCAGAGGCACAAGTGTGCGAATGTAAGCGCGGCAAGATGTGGGTTCGATTCCCGATTGTGGCTTGAGGAAATAAAAAGTCATCCATTTTATCACTTTGATGTTGAGGCAAAGGACGGCGCGACTTTAAAATTCAGCAGAAAAGGGAGCAGAGTGTCAACTAAACATCTGCTATAAATTGTTTTAAAAACAATACAGCCATCTTGTTCCATTCAAGTAGAAAAATAAAGAAATCCGCGGTAATATAATTTTTACAAAGACAATAAAACTTTTAATTGTTACTTAACGTCATTTACGGTGCAAATTTACGCCACCGTTGAAATGACAACAGCTACTTCCCAACATTTATCACGGAAAGCGGATAAAGAGTTCAAGAGAGGGAGCAGGGTTGTCACTCCGTTGATATATATGTTATTTGACTATATACGTTTTATAATTATAACCAGCGATATTACACCCAAAAAACACTTCCATCACCACTTTGCGATGAATGGGTTAATGTCAAACTGTTCTTATATGTTAAAGGCATAAGTTCACAGTAAATACTCATTAGTTATGAAATATATGAAAAATATTCCTAATAGTACTGAATAATTATGATATAAACTTTCAAAAAAGTTCAATGTCCTTCATTACAGCGGGTCACGACGGACGCTCGTCTCATTTTTTATGTAAATTGCGTGCAAGAACTTTTATAATACCAGCTCGTGAGGACCGCAGAGGACCGCAGCATATTCCTTGGGTTATTGGTTTGAATAAAATTACATATTTTATTATTTATGAATTATGAATTACATATTTATAAAGTAGAAGTCACAGAAAACGTATATTTACAGAATTTGATCCAAATCCTTTGATTTGTTTGTTAATTGGAAAAAGTAAAAATTTCCTAAGAGAGCAAAACTATTTTAATTCTAAAAATGTTTATGACACTTGTCGTGCTATTTATATATACTATCGGTTGTGCTTGTTACAATGTAACGAATGTTTTGACTTTTTGAATTTTATTTACCTCATAACTAGCAAAGAAATATATTTCCTAAAGCAGTTACCGGAAGTGGGTGTATGCGCACAGAAACTTTCAGGCTTTATAAATGAAAGTCAGGCTTGCTTTGGCTCTGAGGTGATATGATTTGACACTGAATATTTATATACTTTTAAATTTTAATTATATGTTAATCGAGCTTTAAATTGAATTAATCTAATTAAATTAAAACAAGTAAATTAAAATCTAATGTTTGTTATACAATATTAAAACAGATATCTTAGATATTGTATTGGAAGAGCGGGGTCTCTAATACAAGCATCACTTTCTTAAAAGAAGATCTCTATAACAATTATTTCTGTGTAAAATCTTTTGAATAATAAAAGTATTTTTTTAAGCTTCACGCTGTATCCCTCACACAGCAGGGTAGACATAGGGAACTTCGGTGTTAAGACGCAGTTCCGCAGTTCCCGCCGAATTCTGGAGGTGTTGCAGTGACATAGTGGCGGACGTCAATGCCACGCTTTGCCTCGACACCAGAGCGAAGAAATAAATATATAAATTAAATTAAATATTTTATCTCCAACGAACTCACAACCAGTCAATTTTACAGTCACATTTTGTGCCTCTGCTCCACGATGGCGATAGCCTGGCCTGACTTTTGTTTATTTATTATTATTTTTTGTCTTCTCGGAATTGCATGTTTTCATAATGCTTTTTATGTCAAACTAAATGTAAACGAAACTGGGAATCATCCAACGCGGCCTATTTATTCATAAATGAAAAAAGATTTCACGAGAGGGCTACAAGTCGGCATTCAGCTTTCAGTTTTGTTTAAAAGCGCACTAGATTTCATTTCTATTCAATGACATTTAAATGCTTTTGTAAATTGCCTTTTGAATGAATGACACACTCAAGCAAACAAGCGACTACAAAATGCAAAACACTTTTAAGTTGTTTAAATGTCTACAGAAATCATTCTATGATGGATCGAGAGGATGGTTAAATATTATTATTATAAAATAATTTTCACTTATCTATAATTCTGAATTAACTTACCATATTTACAAAACGTTACTAGATAAATCAGACAGGTTACAAAATCAATTCATAAGAATTATTGGCAGTTTCTTCCTAAGGTCAGACCAATAGTGGAGGTCTAAATATAATTTCTAAGCTTGTTTCATTATTATATAACGGAGGCTGAGCTAATCGCTATAGCAGAAGCTATGTCATATATTGAGTCGACTATAGTCGATTATATTAATACAGTAATATTGACAGACTCTAAAAGTTCTCTCCAACATTTGGCTCGGCGTACCTCGACATTTCGAGGAACTCCGATAACCTACACTATATTGGACGATGACTTGAGAATGAAAATGAAAAATATTGGAGGTATTATATAAAAGTGAAATTAGATTAGAAGGAAACACCTGTGGTCGCTGCTCCCAGGCACTACTCCATGCTCCTCATCATGTAAGTGGTAAGATAACATTACTTATAACTACCATCCACTTCTGATATTTGTTAGATACGACTACCCTCTTTTTATTCGATCAGTGATTATATAGTGTTATTTATCTTTATATTCTCTACCATTTTTTCTAACACGAGTAACTTTTAAAACTCTTTTAAATTAAATAGATATCCCCATGCAATATTAAAACATTAGAATAACAGTTTATATTTAAAATATTTATACAAATTACCGTATCGCATGGTTTTTAAAATTCTATTTTCATAATTCTGTGACATGACATTAGTAAACGACTCAGGTGCACCTTTATATTAGTTAAAGGTCACAGCGATAGTACCACTCACCCACTATACATGATTATATGTCGTATATAATATCAAGGTGGCATGTGCAACGTCTTTTCACTGCATATTAACACTATATATCAAGAATATTCTAATAATCCATTCTCTGACACTAAATTATTCATCAGACAGAGTTGTGATCAAACTTACGTCCAACTCGCTGATGCACTACACCACGACGTCGAATATACGAGATACTACAAGTATCTTAAAATTACAGCGAAATCTCAAATTGTCCTTTGCTTAATTTACAGTCTGATAAGTCCCAGTTGTATAATGTTGAGAAATTGAATTTTAATTCATCGCCCATACATATTCAATGCGACGCCCGTAATAGATTGCCCCGAAGGAGACGCTCGACACTACATATACGTACACGAATACCGTTTGTTAAAAACCATAGAAGACTAAAATATTTTAACTGGTCTTAGAATATTTATTTTATAGAATTTTGATAGGATATTACCTTTCACAGTGGTGTCTAATCAGCTACGTATATTTCTCAGGAATTAAACTAATAATGTAGTGCTAATAGGTACGAAAAAGAAATATGTTATAAAGATATTATACGTTCCATAATATTTTTTGTATGATAATCTTGCGTAAACGTTTCGAAATAGATTATTATATATATTATAAAATATAATATATTCTAAAAGCTTTTATTTAATTTGCAACGTATATATGTTAGTTCGACAATCGTGAGTGACTTCATTCTAAATATAATATGGCGGACTAACCAAGATTGCGGAATAGTTATTTTACATTGAATAATATAGTGAGATGGTGTTATATGACTTTATGAAGGTACCGCCTCAGAGCGAACCCTGTTGTATATTAGCTCTTACCCTTCTAAACAGCGCTCTGGGAGGATCGACGAATTCTTCTTCGAAGGTATTCGTTGAACCAAACTGGTAAAACAGAAGCAAAAGAAGAGAAATTAAAATTAAAACTGGATAATAAAATATATATAATTTTATTATGTAAATTAATATAATATTAAAACACAATAAAAACAACAAGCAAAAGAGCACAATATTAAAAAGTCAATCACAGTAAATAGTGTCTAATATAAAGCGCGGCTCGTCTGTACTTGACGAGTACAAAGTATTTGCATCTAAACGAAGGCACAGCAACAATAAGATGGAAATGCAGATTCCTACGCCGTCCGCTCCCGTTAATAGTTAACGACGCTCAGACACTTTCTACTGAACACTCAACCTTCAAATTAGGTATTGTATTACAAGATGTACTGTGATATATTACGTAATATCGTAGGGGAACCTAATGTTATAGCTTTTTTTTTTTATTTTTGTTAAATTCGGTAATTGTAAAAAGGTTTACTGTCATGGCGCACTAGCAAATACCAAGAAATAAAAATTAGTACGTTCGTATTGTCTGACTAAACCAAGGGTTATAAAAATGTATATATTTTAATTTGGTTTCTTACATCTTATGACAAAATAAATTAAATTAACATATGTATATCTTATAAATCAGAAGAAGAAGAAACAAAAATATTGAAAATTTAATATCCTCGAGTGGGAAACCAAATTGTAATAAACCCTTAAATTGAATTGGTAATCGGAGTATTCATACATCAAATACTATATCAAAAAATGATATATTTGCTGATAAAACAAAATACGTGAATACATTCGTACCTCGTTTTGACATTAAAGGAAATTTATATGAGAGAGAACTCAACGGCACGTGTTATAGCTCGCCACGACTTTTACGGTTATTTCACTTTAAATTGGTCCGCCTTCTTGGCGTGTATACTGTACGTGTTCTACACGTAGATATTTAAATAAAATAGAGTTGTTTTTGAATAGTTAATTCTAGTGGCATTTACTGTCATTTCTCTTTATGTTAAAAATAAAAGTATTGAACAGTAAACGTTAGATCAACTAGAAATAAACATCGAACAACTTTAGCGGTGCGCAGTGTTATGATACGTACTTAGCGTTAAAGCAAAGACCACCGGGGCGTAGTGACGTACCTGTTGGGTAGCAGATGTCGTAAACGCGATAGGTGACGTCGATGTCCAATCGGAAAATTGAATTAACAGCAAATAATCTACGCACTATTTAATTTCAATATAAGAAATGTTTTTCTCCGTTACCTTAGTTTCTACAATATTCCTCGTACCTCATCCGGTCTATCAGTTTTCGCTTACGTAGAACTAAAGTTTCCACTTCGCAGGAGCCAGTTGTCTCCAGCGGCATTTCCTTGCGCGGCGCTAATTAACGAGCGGGTCTGCATTGTTGGGCGCGTCTCTGTCTCTGTCTGCTGTAGGGTTGACGCTCTTTCATTAAATAATATATGTGTAAGTGATTTTTATGTTTTCATAAATATTGTAAATTTAAGTTTATATGAATCGCTATAACTACAGGTGTTTTTTTTAAATTTCCAAAGTCCTGTTTTTGTCTAATATTCATAAATAATTTTGAATGTATGATAAACCTAATATTGTATTACAAATATATATATTAATTATAATAATAATTTCTAATTACAAAGTAATTAATTATCGCATACTTTATGTTCTATTTCCAGGGGCTTTAAGTTATAAAAACAAATTATGTGAATGGTTTCTCAAGCACGTCCCTATGTGGCTGTGAAATTAGCTGCGAACTTACTTAAACTTGGTCGGAGAGACTCATTGACGGAGAATGTGCACTTACTTTACTTATTTAATTGAATATATCTTACACACAGCTTATGTATGATATATATATATATATATATATTTCAGGTATTATTTACCCAAAAGTTTGTAAAAACGAGCTAATTTAATCCTTCATATATATAAGTACAGCAACACAATTGGTCACGATGGTATAAGTATACCATCAATACTATCAATCGTTTCAACTAAGTAAATTAGCTTTTGCTTTTGTAAAATAAAATGTGAACTGCCACTAATTTCAGTCATCATCATATTGCGAGCTCTAGTACCTACCTACTATCGCGACAATGTATGTTTATATATACATATATATAACTACAATGTATGTTTATATATACATATACTTAATTTTTAAAACTTCACTTTTTTTTTGTTATTTTACCATTTTTTTAATTTATTTTATGTTAAATTACTTTTTTAATTTATATAATATATGTACTCGTATGTCACTGAATCAAATCAAACTACTTATGTTTGTATACTTTGACTTTAAAAGATTTTATATTATTATCTGTATTACATTATCTTACTCTTTATTAATGACATTTCTCGAAATCGAAAAGTTGCGAAGAGTTTTAGTAATTCGGTCGCCAACGTAAATAAGTCTAGAATAGCGGCGTTTAAGAGAAGAACAAGAATTCCAAGTGTCAGAATAAAATTTTACAAATGGTCTCAATTAACAACAAGGAACAACTTAACTTGAAATTGTTACAATATTTTGTAAAATACTTTAGATTAATTAATTCTTATTAAATATAAAAAATATTTCACCGTTCTTGACGGTTTGATAGTGTCATGACTCTCAGTAATTCTATGACTATGCGGCCGCCATTAAGAAGCTAAGATGGTTGATCTTACATGCAGAGAGTGCAAAAGGGGAGAAAATTTACAAACCCCTTGGCGTTAACAAGTCCCAGAGAATAAATCATAAAAATAATAAGACAAACGCTAAAAAGAGAATAAACACCAAAGTATGGTATGTTTTAATAAATTTAAGAACATATACATATTTAAAAAAATAAACAAAAACAAAAAAAAAAAAAGCAATATTTAATAGAAGCAAGAAAAAAAAATACTGTGGATACGCGAAAATTTGGTCATTTTCTTATTACAAACAAGTAAAACAAAGGTAAACCTATATAGAAAGACACGTATTAGGTAGTACATTAATATACAATATATCATAAGTTTGAGAGCGAGCTCGTGCTTTGCATACTAACGACTTTACTCAGAATCAAGATTCTGTTCTACATAAAATAACAAGAGTTATCTTGCCTTGTATTACCTTAAAGGGGATTTATGTAAATATATTTTCTTCGAACTGTACTAAATATACGTTCTAAACATCATAGAACCTTCACACCAACTTGTGTGTATGTAATATGTTCAATGTTGTGCTTTTGTGGTTCAATAAACAATAAAAAATAAAATTAATTATACAATGTGCCGTTGAAGACTAAAACATGTTATTTTTTGTGGAAACGCTTATTTTTTTTTCACTTTTCAAAATGTAATTGCGTTGGAAGAGATAGAAAAGAGATTGTATAATTAACTCTATTTCTCGGTCGAATGTAGGTTTCGTTTTTTAAGTTAATTTGAATATTATAGCTCGTTCTACAGTTCTCGTTAGTTTACAAATGTTATGAATTATTATTTGAGAAATTTTGAAAATGCATTCAAATTATTTTTTTTTTTTATAGAAAACATCACAACAATAAATATAATTTATCGTTTAAATATACCTATTCCCTATTATATAGCAGCTGACAATAAGTATGCAGTGAAAACGTCAAATAATACTAGTGTTTATTTATCTAAACTGCAATTATAAATATAATTATTAGCTAAAATATCATATCGCACATTTGACAGATGCATATTTAAATTTACATAAGATTTCTTTTTAAAAATTCTTCAAACAAATTGAAGCACAAGTTTTTCTTCGTTTATATCTAAAAATAAATAAATGTTTTCAGTGTCGCAATATTTAATTACTACGTTTCACTGAGATAGAGAACTGAGATACAGATACAATAATTAAACATCACTCAAGTCAGTGTAATCAATCAGAGGGAGCGTCGTCGGCGATTACTCAGTGACGTCACAGCGCTGGCCTCACAGCGGCATAGAAACGCTGTACAATTTACACTATACTGTATTGTTTGAAAACGATATATTTACAAGATATTTTGTATTGGTTTAATTATTATAGAAGTGTAGAAACTAAGTCAATTATTTATCTTAATTAATCTAAAATCGTATTTGCTAAAACTTAAATCTTTTCTCGAAAAGTTCGCAGAGACTGTTCGCAGCAATAAAACCACTTTCGCTGGCTTTTTATTTATTTTAATAATTTATCAGTATTTATTATTATGACATTTGTATCTTCTATTGCTTCATTTGCAATAAAGTCTAACCTTTTTTTAAAAGTTTATATCTGTAATAAACATTTCGTGTATTTCTTACATTAAAAGTACTACTAGTAAAGAACTTAGTTACAAAAATTTTTGTGGAATTTGTTTAAGATACATACAGTGAATATTAAAAGGTTTAGAAAAAGAAAACTTATAAAACGAGTACTTAAGTCCACTCAGTAACGTAAAGGCAGACTATTATTTTCCTTTTCCCTTCAATTTAAAGTTAGCCGCAAGCTAATTCCGTATCGGCGCTTTCTCCACAAAAGCAAAGTTAGTAAAGTTAAAAGTTAAGTCATTTACTTCACTTAAATTCGTTATTTCTCTCTGTTGACTACTTCAGCAAAGGGCAAAGCAGCATTTTTAACAAGATTTTTTTTAGTATCAGGTAGCATTTTTAAAAACAATGAGTTATGGATGAAACATGGTGTAAAATAATTTTAATGAAAATATTTCTGATGTAGAATTTGAACCTATACCCATCACTACTCAAAAAACTACAGGAGCTCATACATAATGATAGCATATATTTTATTTACAAATAAAAAAGATATGTTACTAATCACTTTGTTTTACTTATAGCTTACAAATAACATAGCTATCAATACAATAAGTTGGACTATTTTGAATTTAAAACAGAAGTATTTATGTAGTACACCATCCGAAAAACATAAGCTTCACTGAACTCAACGCCACCAAAAACTACTATAAAGCACTATATCAAACTATTATGAAATTTGAGTCACCGGGAATATTATCTTTGTGCACAAATGAGTCGTTATTGAATTAATATTGTGGAGTTATGGAGAACAAAGGGCCAAATTACTGAAAGAAATACATCTCTTGCTCTTCGAGCGAGTTGAGTGGCAGAACGACCTAACTTAACGAATAAAAAATATGACAGTAACCATAATATTCGTAGGCATCGCATAATGTAGAAATTAGTTTGTGAATTAGTATGATCTCGTTGTTTGCAAAACGGAAAACGACAATTTCCGCTTCTTTAAAAATAATATTTACAAAATATCTAATGCGGACAATTAATTTATCATGCTGTAAAAATCTTATTAGATTATTGTACTTATAGCTAGATTTAACCAATAACTAGTACGCTACATACTTACTTAAATTTTATTTACGAGCTTTATGTTTCTTGCAATTTTAGGCTTTATTCATCAGAATATATTAAATAACTTTTATTACATGACATATATAGAATATATTATTATTAGATACACGCTTTATCCCTAGCGGAGTAGTCACAGAACGAAGCGAACGGAGCGCCAAACACTACGGTCCCTACATACCTCTTTCGCCTCATCCACTGTCATCAACCTCTTCATGCATGCCCTCCGGGAGGTCCTCGTGCTTTTTACGTGACCTTCCTCCAGTACTGTGCTTAGATACTGTGTTTTCGAAGGTCAACCGAGGTCTCCCCTTACCTCTCTTACCATTCACTTTTCCATTATTTCTTATATAGAATTCTATCTTTAATATATGGAGTTGTCTAATGTTCTTGGTGTGCTTACATCAGTTTGGTAGCATTTGGCAAAACAAGATTGATGGACGGCGAGACAAGTGTAATCAACCGGAACGACAGTGGGACAGACTTATAAAGTCCGTCGCAAATTGATGGCTGCGGCGAGAACTGAAAGCTCATTTCATCGCAAAATAAATCTAAATTACGCTCATTCCTTTCATTCTTCCAATACGTATAGTATTGTAGTTTATTTCTATATTTGATTCACAGCTTGTTTAAAACTATTATTATTATTATTATTTCTGTTCATTTCATGTATTGTTATTCAGATTCGGTGGGATTTTCACTACAAATGGTATTGGGGACACAAGGGAGCGACGTCTGTGGGGATAAAATTATTTCATATATTATGTTTTGTTATATTTCGTTGTGATGTAAGAAATGAACTACCTCTGCTACCTCTTCTTATGTAAGAGTATATGACCCAGACACAAAATCGGACAGAAAGTCGAGCCAGCTTAGTACGTATATCTCCATAGACATGTGCGTGCCTGTTTCCATTACTCAAGTTTCAGTATACGGACAAGCTAGTTAGTATCCGACATGGCGAGGTCAAATGAGAATCCCTCTAATATTTGATACGGGTTTGACAGAAGAAGTTTTACTTGGATCGTACATACAGCACTCACATATACTGAAGAGTATATTTGTTATCGTGCATATTTTTTCAAAACTAAACCTCCCTTATCAAAGCGTCTTAATATATAATATTATACAATTTAACTCTGTGTTGTAATCCCGTGAATAATATTAACATATGCATAGGAATTGATATGAGAACATAAACATATTCCAGATTCATGTAAATTATGCTTCACTTAGTAGAAGATTATAGTTTATTTACCAAATAAAGTTAAGAATTTTCTAAAGCCTGATCGTCAACACGCGGTGAGATAGCATCTGACTGTTAAGTCGATGGTCGTGAGTTCGATCCCTACTCGATGGAAAATTATTTAGCATTTTTCATAAAACATAGGTGATACGTAAACGAATATGAAAAATGTGTGTATATGAAAAATCTTGCGTATAATTTTATATATAATATAATTTGAAACATCGAATTTAATAAACATATTTATCTTAAATATGTTTCATATTATTCGAAATTTCATATTTTGATGTTGATTTATTAGTACAAAATGATCTTAAAGCTCATGTTCGCTTGCACGAACATAAGCTTTTAAGACTCGCATAAATATCACGGTGAGAAAATATCGCACAATTTATATTGTTTAGTCGTGACGCCCGCTTTAAAGTAATAACTACCCTCATTTGTTATTTCTAATGCTTCCATCATAACCCTTCGCGTCACGCTGTAAGACGGCACCGGAGATGAACCGAGTATAGTTATACATGTAGGATCATTACAGTATAGCCAAGGCTTCAAATTAGAAAAAAAATTACAACATCATAAGAATTTTCTTTCTTTAACTTTGTAATTTGGCTTCTTAGAAAACTAATTTAAATACATTTTATTTTCATACTAGTTACCCGCTTAATAATATTAAAGAAAAGTAAATAAAGACACAATATTTGTTAATTACGGTTATTTATTCATCTTTGGTACTTTGTGAAAATACTTTGTTTGTATTTTCTACTTCTGTATAAACAACGCTTTTCGCTGTAAAAAAAATCTAAAAACATAATTTTTGAAGCATAGGACAATACACACATTTGCGCACAGCTGCGCTCGACGTGTTGTGATTCAAGAGGAATTCCTCTACCAAAAACCACTAACAACAAACAAAAGGCTTACAACGCCTGACGGGACTCAAAGTACGCAAAATCTAAAGGAATTGAAAAGCTTTCATAATAATCTACGTGCTGTTCTGACGGATACTCGTATACTGTGTGCGTAATGTGTTGCGCGAGTTGAATTAATTGAGTAGACACAGCGTGATAAATATTTTGTTTGGCTTATATTACAGCAAAATTTATTTATACAGACAACAGACATTATGAGCTCATTTATCTTGCATTATCTGCGTCATGCGGTAATAGAATGTTGTTTTATACCTTTCCGGTAATCTTTTTCCACTTGTTTTGGAGGTACCTAAATCGAATCGTAAATTAAAGAGTAAATATTTTGTAACATAGAATCCAAGATTTTAGGAGTCTATCACTGAATTGAAACGGCAAACGTCAAACCAGATGCTATCAGGCAACTGGCATCTGTCAGTTAAAATAACTGACCGTAAGTGGAACTTGATAAAGCCAAGTAAAAAAATGTTCTTTTAAAAGCTGGAATTATAGCGGTTGGATTTTGGGTTAGACTTATACTATCCCAAAAACCAGCTGTTTTTTTAATTCCAACAAGTGTTTTGTCATCATTATTAGTTTAACTTATTACATTGAAATAATTATTACGACTAACTAAACGAAATTACGTATAACCTAATTTTTTAAATATATTTTTTTAACACAAAAATTAGTTTAGTAGTAAATCTGTTTTACCACACGCAGTGGCGTGTTCGAGCGTGAAGCACCGCGGGATTAGTATTTACTATTTCTTGTTATTGACTAATACAATTTGTTTGTGTTAAATTCCATATACGAGTATATAGTAACTGTATGTATTCGTATATAGAATTGGAGATGTACGATTCATGAGGGATCACCGATATTTTCCCTTTTTTTCTGTTGAAACACGTTTTGACAGTACGCGGTTTGTATTGTAACGTGTCTGGTTTATGAAACGTATTTTGTTTTAGACTATGGGTTACATACAGAGTTATACTATATTTTTCTATTTGAAAAAAAAAATCTCTATAAGCTCTAAATGTTGAGGGATGATTCCGGATTACTAAGGTCTATGAAATACTACTAACTAAGGTGATGCGTTTTGATACACGACGCAATACATTATATATGTACTTTATTACATCTAGATATGTGAAAATAGTTTTATAAATTTTAGTCATTTACACAAGTAAAGTTATCATGATTATGTCAATATTGTCTTTAAGTTAGTTTGTACACAAATGCGTACATACACAATAGATGATTAGTAATTATATATGTCTTATTATTAAATTCTGTTGCATTTCAATAAATCCTACTAACATTTATATAAAGATGTACATAAAGATAAAGATTTTGTATTAATTGTAGCCATACGAAGCCACACATGTAAATAAAATTTATTGATTTACAATGAGTGTAATATTTTTAGTCAATATTTTTAATTAGAGGTCAAGTTAGCCTTTTCAACTTGAATTATATAACTACCACTACTTATATCGCAACTGAAAGAAATACAGGACCATTCTGAGATGTTGCTATAAAGCTTATTGAACTTAAGCAACTTACTCCAACGAATGCCAGATGCGACATTCTCTTAAAGGAATAGTCACTCACTTCCTTAATGACATTATTAACATCGAGCCCGGATGATATATTAGTATATTTATTAAACGGATACACCTTATTAGATATGTTTTTTTCCTCCTCATTACAAAATTAATAAGACTTTCTATTATATTTGGTGTGCGAGTCCAATTTGCACCTGACGATTTTCTTATGTTGGTACTTAATATATTATACTACTATATTTTAGGTAGTTATATTTTTATTATTCTTTTTATCACAGCAGGGTAGGCAGAAGGAACCTAGTGTTAAGATACTCCGTTCTATTTAATTCTGGTGGCATTGCGTGTTGAGTGGCAGAACTCAACGCCGCGCTTTGCGTCTACACCAGAGCGAAGAAATGGAAATATAAACGTAATTAAACATTTCACTTCCTCAAGTGAGGATTGAATCTTTAGCCGTCGTGGCGCAGCGGCACAAGGGAGTGACTGTAACGTTGTGGGTTCGATCCCCACTCGAGGGAGGTACTTATTAGACTATGAAATAAATAATTCGTACAAGCCATACATTTTGTGCACAACAATACCTTATTTTATAGTAAACATGAACATACATTGGTTAGAATATATATATATATATATTCATTTAATTGTATTTTAATAAGATATTTAATTTAATATACCACGTTAAACATTTTGAACTCTGTAAATGTTGAAGCCTGGTTCGTAATTTCTTTAAGTATCCCATTAGAACTCGCATTAAGCGTAAATTATTTGTGAAAATACTTAAATTGATTATATAGACATTAACGTTTACTGTTAGAATATTCGCAAGCAGAATATATAACGTTCTTTAATTATTTATACCTTATAACAGTCTTAAAGAAGTTTACTTTGAGAATAACAGGAAAATGATTATATTATTTAAATAATTTTCATTTTAGGAAGGGCCGAGTGCCGACATCTTATCGTAAAATCTTAAGGCAGACCAAAGTATACGCAGAGATTATCAAGAATATAAGTTTCTCTTTGTGTATATTGCAATGGGCAGAAGTAATATATATTATAAAGATAGATAAATTGTGTCTCTTCTTTCTCCCATTTATGCTTTTCCACTTGGGCTGATATAAATACATTAAAAATATACCTTTATTTAAATCAAAGCCTTATTCTAAGTAAAATAAACCATATTCAAGTACATAGAACAAAAATAATATTTAGAAAACCAATAAAATATATACCGATACCGTCATAAGTTATATTCAGTATGAAAATGTTCACAAGATAATGTATGTAAATGGAAGACTGGATACTTATTGGAAATATATCAATTCAGTCGGAAACAATATTAGGTGTATGAATGAAATTTCCTTACAAATTGGACAAAGGAAGTCAGATTCATGGGTGGGATATCTTTTACACGCTAACTCAAGTAAAGGAATGGATCATGAGGCTCTATTATCCTTAGGTTATTTGCGAACGACACTAAACTATGAATACCAAATATGATTTTCACATCCAAATGTCATCTCATTTCGGTCAGAACTATATAGTCTGGCTGAAATGTAATATACATACTGAAATTTTTTTACTGTTAAAAAAGTAATTGTGAACTTATATTGATATTGGATACAAATTTATTGTTTGGATAGATATGATGAAGATGTTCTTAAAATCTTATAATATTTTTTTATTGATTTATTAACTAATATAATATATTTATTAAGAAATTGACATTCGAAACTTTTGTTTGGAATGTCAATTTCTACGATATATACGTAAACAATTATCTTCATTTATTAATTGCAGCGCTATGTTTTTGTATACATAGCGTTTCCCATTCATTTACTTAATCGTGAATGACTGACTTTAATAAGAAGTATTTTTGAGACGAGGATATTTGTGCGTCGAGCATACCTCCTGCGGCTCCTGCGTTACGGGGATTGTGGACGTAATTAATACGGATCGTTAATCAACCACTCTGTGAAGGCTGTGATGGCGAAAATAAAGACGAATTTGCGAGTTTATTAATTACATTTAATCTAAAAAAAAATATCTACGTATACAATATAGCTTCACATTTTTTTCTGACACAATGAAATTTTTAAGCGTCTTGTCATAGACAGACGTATGAAATAGTCAGACTGGGTTCGTATGAAACTACAGGATCTCCAAATATTTTTCGCTCAAATACAACACTACCTTTATAATTTGTCACCGAATTTTGCTGAAATGAGTTACTCTGTATGTCCGCGTGAGATGCGTTAATTAGTTGGTATTAAAAGCACCTTTATTATTGAAAGGACAAATGAATATGCAGCGTCGAGGAGCGTTTTGGCGAATTTGAGGTTCAAATCGTACGAGTAATAGACCTGTGTGTGTGAATATGACCTGTGTACCGACCGCCAGCACTTAAAGCTGCACTATGCTCCGATGCTAAACAATAAAAGCTCGACTCGTATGAAGTATCCGCATATGCAGTTTAAGTATTTCGTTATTGTCGTGTTATGAATATATTTTATGACACAATTATATTATATATTATTTAGAATAAAATTTTGTTTGTTTTTTTTTTCGCTCACAATAAGTAAGTTTTCAGTCCGTAAAATAAAGTTCATATATATATTAGATTAGATTAAAAAATACTTCATGTACATTCAAGTGGACTTAAATAGGTTTTGTTTCAAAGGAATCGTTGCTTTTTGTCTCCAGTTCCTTCACATAATATAAAACGGAGTAATACGACGTAGCTCAGTATTGGGTTTTCAATTTCAAAGTGAACTGCTGAAAGTCCAACGAACTAGAAAATTATAAAGTCAAATACCTGTCAAATTCATTGGATTTCTTTATACGGATATCATACAGTACAGAGTACAGAGCGCTGGCTTGAGAACATTCGTTTAAAATTGACAAGATTATTTTGTATTATATTTCTTTCCATGTATTCCATTTTCCACTTTAAGTTTAATAATATTATTATTGTCAAATATTTCACAATGAAATTCTTGTCGATCGAGCTGGTTTGTGTCGCTTCTATTCTTTCGTTTTTCTCGCTTGATTTGAATTCTATAAGTGTTCAGCTACACGTGCGATGTGCTGTGAAGAATATTGCATATCTGTCACAAGTCGTAGCTGTACTTTTAAACTTTTTTTTCTTTATAAATTATAACGTAATAAACGTTATAATTTATTTAAAATGTTATGATAAATAAATATGAATTAAAAACAGAACTCAACGCTACGTTTTGTCTCGAATCTAGAGCGATGAATTGAAAACTTATCATTTGAGTCCCTGCGCTACGACTGGCACCTAGTTTTTTATGCATTCATTTATTTTAAGATATTATAAAATTATATACTTGTGGTTTGGTGTCTTAACACTAGGTTCCTTCTGCCTTTCCTGCTTTGTGCGGGACACAGCGTGAATAAACGGAAATATACATTTAAATAAATATTTTATTATTATTGTGTGGTTATCGAACCCACAACCGCCGCGTTACAGTCACACGCTTGTTGCCACTGCGCCACGACGGCCTCGACTGTATAAAATAACATAGGTGCAATGCATTCTCCTTACTGAAGACATGGAAAATCTTATAATACTCTCTAATCTCTATTCTCTTCATAATAACATGAAACTTAGCTAACTACAATCTATATTTCTATTTATTTGCTATAATTACAAATCTCACCTCTACAACAAATACGTAATTCTATTAACTGACGCAGCGAGGCGTTGCTCTTCACCCGTTACGGCGTCAACTCAAAGACCGGGCTCACCGTCCGTTCACCGCGGGACTAACGTTTCAGAGTAATGAAGCCCGCATACTCTTAATGCCTTACTTAGTTTTGGAGAACCCGTACTCACGCACTCAGCCTCGAGCGCTTCATGTTATTTATTAGATTGATTTGTATGAACAACCAAGACATTTTCGCTTGGTTGACCTTCAATAAGTTAAATATGTTTAAATTATTGATGAGGGCCATTGAGTAAAGCTTCAAATTAATAAATTGAAGATATTTTAACGTTTCGCGCTTATATGAAATATTGTATACAATTTTGAACCATTCGTATCTGAGTGTTCTCGCCAAGTAACATTTAAACATAACACGAAATAAAATTTTAAACTGTTTCTTACTAAATAACTTGTTGTATTAAGTTTATTACGTACGTCCGTCCGCGTGTCTATTTGTTTATCTGTCAAGACCCATTACCTCAGAAACGCTTGGAGATATACATTTGAAATTCAAACCATATACTCGCGTAAACGCGTATTTTGACACGCGTGTATAAAAGGAATCAATGTATATTTATATGTGATATAGAGGCATCAGACGATAGGGAGAGTCCTTTCAGTCAGAGGGCTAAGCTAGCTAGGCCTAAGCAGAGCTTAACCAGAAGGCTAAGAAAAGCCTGAAATTCAGAAAAATTTCGAGACCTCTAATTTTTGTACGAGACCGTCGGTGAGGTAGCTTGTCTCGCGTTTGTCTGGTTTTTTCTTTCCTATTGTCTTAACTTCACGCGTAGTCTCCAGCTAGTATTAAGTCAGTGGGATCCTTGATTTCTGCACAAAATCTAGACAATGGCCTTGTATACCCACGTTACATGAAAATAATTTTAAAACATTTAGTATAGTCTAAGCATGTATTTCAGGATTGTAATTCAAAGCATAACGTTGCTGCTGGCAATACGCCGAATATTATTTCCGTGGATTTTTACTACGACGATGGAAAAGTGGGATTCTGTACACAGTCTTTACATTTACAATAACGATCTTTTAATGTTAAGTTTTAAATTATACAAAATAAATATTGGAAACATATTCTGTTATATGTATTATTTACATCCTTTGTACATAAATGTAATCTTCAAAACCATGTGTGTCCTCTGCTCCCTCTATAGCTACACGTGAATAATGAGTACCGGAGGTATAGAAACAGTTCAATAATGTCGCTATGAAATTATTTATAAAATTTGTTCATAATATTTTAAGTAATACTCGTAAAAGATGATCTAAGTCACAAAATTCTTAATGAAACATAATTAAAATATAAAAACAACGAACTTTTGAAAAAACGCTGATCATAAATTAAAGTTTTAATTGAAGTACCTCGTTTAAGGCTTTAGAGGATAGAAAATAAATATCTAAAAGAGAAAATACCAGATCCTTGATATAGCGTAATTTCGTTTTACTTCTACACTAAAATTTTATAAGCATCTGATCGCTGCAATTGAAAAATATAAAATTGATAAGCTTAATACATAATAATACATATTAATATATAATGTTTGTGAAATAGACTCAACTTAAGTAATATTAATCTGCGTTACTATAGAATAGTTGGTCAGATCTATTTTGTACTTTAAATAGCAGATAATAACTAAAAATAATTCAGCTTCATGCTTTATCGCACATATAGCAGGGTGTGCAGAGGGAACCTAGTGATAAGACACTCCATTCCCCACTAGTAGGCGGTAAATACTACATTTTTTTTATATGTATATATTTATTTATTTATTTATTATGAACAAGAAAATTATATTCATATTATCGTTAAATGACCCATATTTAATTACAAAAATTAAATAATAATGAAAAATTTAAACAATTATCTTAAATAATTAATTAATCTAGATAGGGAATGGTGTATCTTAACCGAAGTTCGCTCTGCCTACCCTGCTGTGTGCGGGATACAGCGTGAAGCTGAATCTAGATTGTAATCTATTCAACCTCTGCATCTTGATTGGGGTCTTATTTTAACGAGCAAATGTCAGAAACTGTACGGACCAAGCGCTGCATCTATTCGTGCTCTTGAGACCCCAGATTCCTATGAAAGGTGACGCCGCCTATTGAGGGGAAAAGCCAATATAGATTTGTGTTAGTTAATAATACTAATAGTTTATTGCTGTTAAATAAATAAACTATTAGTTAACAAGACTTATAAGTTTTTTTTAGAAATTTCCAGTTGTATTTTAGGCGAAGCAGTACATCATTCTTATAGCGGTGACGACATGCCACATGAGATATTTAAGGCTTGAAAGAAGTTAATTTACTATACGTTTATACATTTTATACTTAGATATGAGACGTTGAAATAATAAAAGATGCGTATTTTTTCTTGACATAATATTATTTAATGTTATGTAAAGAAATGTATGAGCCAAAAGCTAAAATAGCCAAAAATTGGTATATTAAAATAATTTCTTACAATGTAAATGTGTACACTTTGAAAAGGAATTTTGTATAATATAGCATGTTCTTAATTACGCAAAATGTGACAATAAGTTTTGCCTCAGTTTCAAGTCATGAATAAATCTTTTCATACCGTAAGCTATAATACAACGTGTGGTAACGTGACGTAACGTAAAAAAGCGCTTTAATGGAGCTGAGTTCATTCATTGAGTCATTAGGAACCCAAATTAAGAGGTATTTTGCAGCGCACTGCATTAGATGCGACCGCATTAGATTTTTCTTCTTGACGCTTTACTCTCTAATTGCGTGTATTTAAAGTACAGTATATATAAAACTCTTGGTTAGTGGAGTTAAAAAAAATGTGTGTCTAGAAAAACTAAATTTCTTTTCTAAATGTTTCTTTTGTTTTTTTTGTAGATAAACTATAAGCAAGCTCTGCTTTTCGTCTATTTTATCGTCCCCACGGTTTCTAATATCTCACCAAGGCGTAGAAAAATAAATATATTACGAAAATAAATGATCTCTCGAACAATATTTCTGGCAAAACTCAACAATCACACGGTGGTCAGACATCTTTTAATTTGTAATTCTTATGTAGCACACAAATATCTGTCTGTACAGACAGATATTTGTATAAAGATGTTTGTAATTTAAATTAAATCAGCTTCACGCTGTATCCAGCACACAGCGGGGTAGGCAGATGGAACCTAGTGTTAAAACACTCCGTTCCCCACTTTTAAAGGTGTTTGTATATTTGCTATAAAATGGTAGGACGTTTTCTTGTAAAATATGTGTATAGTTTTTTTTTTATTTTAATTAATAATAATATGTATAAGACCAATGAGTATAATATAATATATATCCTACAGGATCGAGTTAGCGAGCAAATGTAATTACTAGAGGAGGTCGAGCCCCGCACGCCGCTGTTCACCACACACTTCACTACTACTAACACTTGATAGTAAAAGTTGGTTTGTTTTTCACTTAATTTCCTCGTACGTTTTAGCTTTTAAGTTCTAGTGCTTGTTAACGTTTTTTTTTTCCGTATTTTGTTCAATTTTTTGTTTATTACTTAAAATTATATTTTTTAATACTTTTTGGTGAATATAAAATAGGGTTTTAGATGCATAGAAAACTGGGCGACAAATGGACAACAGAGTGTCTTAACACTTGAGTCTACCTACCGGCATATTTTATCCGGGATACAGCGTGAAGCTATTTAAATCATAGTGATAAATTGAGATGACCAAGGATTTTTTTTCATAAATCCCTTTTTTACTTGACGATGATCTTAAATAAATTAAATTATTAGGAATATGTAAATATAACTTATTTATATATAATTCCTTAATCTTTCAATATTTAAGTATTATTATTTGTTTGAAAACAAAAATCTAAGAAGGGATAACGCTGCACTTTAAAATATTTTCTCATTAATCTGTTTCGTAATTATGATGTCCCGAATACAGCGTTATCTTTCCCAAAAACTCTTGTTTATATTCGAGTTAATTAAATGGTACTGAGAACCTCAACTAAGCCGCGTCACTCGGTTCGTCAGCTCTGCTCTAATGCAAACTAATCAGACCAACGTGTAATGAAATCCTCGGATTATTTATATGATAAGGCGTTGGCGATCGTTTAGCATAAATAACATGAATTATTAATATTATTACCATATAATACATATATAACGTTATATATTTTATTAGCAAGAGTTAAGAAATTATTTTATATATTTTTATAATAATAATATTAATACTGCAACGATAATCTCGCAAAATTTGTAATCATCTATCTGTGCCATCATTGTTATCAGTCACGTACGGGGAAATAGGCAACTCAAATCAACTTCACGCTGTATCCCGCACACAGCAGGGTAGGCTTAGGGAACCTCTATTCTCCACTTTCTACCGAATTCTGGAGGCATTGCTTGTTGAATAGTATAACTCAACGCCTCGCTTTACCTCAACTCAAACTTAAGCAAATTATTTTTAAAATTATATTTAATTTTCATGTTTAATTGTATAATCTCTGATATCCTACAAGACATATAATATGTTATCTGCTCTACCTGTAATACTTATTGTGGTTTGAATATATGAAATAACATTATTAACAACAAAGGTCTTTAACAACAACAGATACTTTATATTCCAGAAAATTCGCTCTCTTATATTTATTCCACGGCCTCCATCTTATTATGCAAGTAAAACAAGCCAATATTTATACGGTTTTCCGTCGCTGCAATTATTAAATTAATTTAAAATATAAACTTTATTTTATATTTTTCTTTTAAGAATAAATTTGCATTCCATTATTGTCAGCCAAAAATATTTGTGTTTCAAGAAAAAATAATGTCTAGAATTACATACAAGTCAAACTTAAAATATTTTTTACAAATGACAATATGAAGGATACTGTATCAAACCGGAATATACTATATTTACAAATCCAAGAGTTTTCTTAAGTTTCAAGCCTTCATTTTGAATAATAAATAGATGAACTAACAGAATACTAATGACATAAACTTACGACACGCCATGTTTCGAAATATCTTTATGAAAATGTTTAGATGTTGAGACTAAGATCTGCTACTAGAATAAAAGCACTAGACTAACTCAATATTAAAAAAAAAGAAAATATTATATAAAAATATACGAGATATGTATTGATATTCTTGTGAATCTACGAATATAATGTGTAACAACGTAAAAAAGTCCCTATAAACAAGTTAATACTAAAAAAATATATAAAAAAATTAAAATCTTTTGTTTTGTTACATATATGTACTCACGTCACTGGAGTGGCACTTGCTCAAGAAGGGAAATCAACTATAATAACAACTAAAGACTGCGTATAATTAAAGATTAACACAGATTATATAATATGTAAATTAAGTATTAATTAAAAATTTTTTAGAAAACAAACCAATACATACATGACGTACAAAAATAACTTCCCGCCGTGAAAGAAAAATATGTTCATATGGTATATTTCAAGTTCACACTGTAGATGAGCCTGTAAAGTGTATTTAAAATCTCGAGCAGAGCGCGCCACACTGTCTGTCACTCTCACAAATAGTCGAGCTTCTGTCGACGTGCTAATTGCTTTAGACTTTGTTTCGTCTTTGCTCGCCCTGGTATCCTGCAATTGGTTTTCATAAATATACTCTTGTTTGAATATACCTCAAACTATTGGCAATTGGTTTACTACGTTAGTATTAGTCTTATATTAAATAATATACTCAATACTCAAATATTAAATTATCAAAACAGCTTCACACAGTATCCCGCACACTGTCTGTTTGTCTGTCTACTCTAGACAGAGGGAATCTAATGTTAGGACATTCCGTTCTCCATTTTAAGCGGAATTGAACGCCGCTTTTTGTTTCGACATCAGAGCGAAGAGATGGAAATATAAATTTAAATAAATATTTCACCTTTCTCTATTTCATCTTCAATATATATATACTATTAATCGTAGATACTATTTATAAAAGAAAAGAGAGACTTGAGAAAGAGTTAGAGTAATTTTTTGAAAACTAAAAAAAAATACTGGACATACCTGTATCGTATATCGGTAAAGGACTGGAATTTATAAAAAAAACTTTATAAAAGTGCAGTTAAAACTTCATCTCGGTGAAAATTAAACCGCGAATAGTTAATGGATGCTTACTCAATTCTATAAAGTCGAAGCGAGTCGTTGGCTTCAATAAGATTTCGACAAGTTTGATGGAATTGCTTATTTAAAAACGTCTGTTTCTGTATCAACCAGCTTTTATTTACATCATAGTTATCTTATTCATTTACATAAAATTGAAAAGACTCCAATCGAAGTCGTTAAGCTCGAAGAGCGGTTGGTTGGCGAAAGGCCAGTTGTTGCTACAGAGCAATACCTCCGATGTCATTCAATCTCTGCCGCTAATTCATTTTATTAATTAATTCTGATTCCAATTTATTTGATTTCAATGGTTTAATGACAAGTTATTGAATTTTTCTTTTTTTGCTCTTGTGCACTTTGTATATTATGTGGCTGAGGCCGAGAGGAATTTTAAATGTACTAAAGAACTAATTGACGCGAATATATACGCGTTGGCGTTGCCATAGCAACGTGTATCTCACTTTTTAAACATAAAAATGTAAATATTGTCAAATGTATGATAGAGAGTGTAATATTTCTTTATTGCTTTAATGTACTTTATGAGTTTCGAGAGCTACAGTTGGAGGGTTAAGAAAATACGATTTTTACATATTAAGTTAATATTAATAAAAATTAAAAAATTTAAAGTACAAATTAAATCTTAAACTAAACTATATCTAAGACTACTGTTTTCAATGTTAGACCCTGAAATAATCTCACTTAAGCTACGATTTAATTATTCCACGAGACATTAATAAGTGTGTGAAAAGAAGAAATTCCTTTCCCACGTATTCTGCCTGTGACACCGAGCGTTTTATAAACTAAACTAAATAAATATAGTGTTCTCTCTGCCAGATTTCATCCTCCTCCGTCGTAGAAGTTTTTGCTTGCAACATTGTATAGTGGGAAACATCAATTGCAAACCCACGTATATATATCCACTACAACAAAAGCAGAGAGTATATATGTATTCATATTAAATAAAGAAACGCACCTGCAAATTTGGATTCGGCAACTTTTTGAACCCATTGAATAAGTTGAACCCATCGACTTACTCTCAAATCACTCAGAAAAACTCAGAAAAATGAAAATATAAACGTAAAGAAATATTACACTTCCTCGAGTGGGAATCGAACCCACAACCGTCATGTCTACGGGCGGCACCCATGTGCCACTGCGCCAGGACGGTATTTTTTATATGATGTGTTAAATTATTATACATAATGTCATACTGTATTACATCATGTTTCTACGTAACGTAACGTTTGATATTATATAAAGTATATATTTTTTCAATAAACATTGAATGGATTTAATAAAATACTAAAAATTTGATCTACACAAATATAAAAAAACCTCATTGAACGAAGAAACTCTTCTAATTAAAACGCCTTATTCACCTTCATTTTATTACTTCATTAATTAGAGACTTTTTTTGTTTGCATTTATTGTATTTCACAATTTAATACGAGGTATTAAATTAATTTCCATAGTAAAAGACGTTATTAAAAACAAAATAATTACAAGCAAATTTCAAGGCAATATATTTCTATGTCACACTGAATTATCAAGATATTTAATGTGTATACTAGACGAATTTAGACGTTTGTACTCAACTTTAAGTTAAGCTTTAATTAATCTCATATCCCTTTACATATATATAGTCAAAGCAACTCAAGATTTAAAGAAGATACTGTGGAAAACAATCTTAAATTAAGTTATTTGAACGTTTAGATAATAAATTACAAATTCTACATGTCCCCAGAGTAATATGTCTCGCAAGCTCGTGCTGTCCCGACTCAGAAGAATAGAAATGCTAAAGAGAACATTGAGATAACTCAGTCTAACACGATTTGCGCATTAGCTGCGGAAGTAGGAAATATATGTGTGGGACTGTGATTTTTTGTGAAAATTTAAAAATGTGCTTTTTATTTCCTTACTTACAAAAGTTAGAATTAGTAGACATTTTTTTATTTGTTTATCTGTTAGTAAGACTCAGGTTTTCGAATTGATGTACAGGTATACATAATTAAGGTATACATTATTAAGATATATTTTTAAAATTGTGCTTTCTCAATAAATACAGTAATAATTTTAACTCAATATAAAAATAAAGGTGATTAAACATAAAGAAAGTAACTATTTTTTCAGTAATATATTTTTTCAGTATCACGTTGTATCCATATCACATAGCAAGTTTGGCAGATCGAACCTAGGAACCCAGTCTAAAGACGCTCCGCTCCTATTAACTTCCGTTCCCCATTTTCCGCTGAATTCTGGAGGTATTGCTTACTGAGTAATTGATCTCAATGCCGCACTTTGTCTCGTTACTAAACCGAGGATACGAAATTATTAAATATTTAATTTTCTCGAGTGGAAATCGAACCCACAACCTACCATGCTTACGATCATTCGCTTGAGGGGCAGACGGCCACGACTGATTTTACGGATATTTTATAGATTTTTTTAGTTTATTTATTCTAAACAAATACATTTAACCTAAACCAATATACTATTTCAAAGAGCTTACAATTATAAACTCAAGTCTCACAAATTAGCTAAACTTTGAAATGCACTTGCGAAGGAAACTAAGTAGCCACGTTTGACCTCGTCGCTAAAACTCCAAATAATGAGACGTATGGAACTCGGCTTTCACAAACTTACATAAGCTTGTTGTGCCTTTAAAGGTTAATTAACTATTATATACAACCACTGAGGTTTCATGTTATGTACTACTATAGATTGTGAATGTAATTTTTTTGTAATCTGGAAATAAATAAAGTCAAGAATATCATGTGTGAGGGGCGCCGTCAAAGGGCTGTAAAAAAAAGGCTTTGTTTGTGGAAGCCATAAGGATTCTTTACATGAACTCACTTTACAGCAAAATGGAAAACATTATATTTAGTAATTATTTCGAATTATGGACATTGGTGAAAGGAGTTTTTAATAAACAAAAAAAAAGTAGGATTTCTCTTGCCAGCAAACTAAATTATCGTAACTTCGATTAAAGCTTAATATTGCTGTTAAAGTGCTATATTTATATAATACTTCTCATATTTATAATATTTTTATACTTTCTATAAATATATTGAAGTAAAATATTAGATTTATTTAAAAGTAAACTTACCAAAGCATCATTGCGGAAGCTATTGAGGAGTATCTAATAAATAGCATTCAATTCAAATATTCAAATGTAATCTGAAACATATTAAAAATGTATGCACAGTTTGATATAATATACATATAATACAAATACAATGTATACGTGACAAATTTATTTCAGCGATAAAAGAACAACAATCTAGACTAAATTTTCCATTATGTTTGTCGAAATAATAACTAAAACATTCAATATAACAAAAATTTTTAATTTAAAAATTAAAATAAAACAGAAAGCCGAATTTTCATATTAATAAAAATACTCAAGTTCGGTTTAATAGATTGTTTAAAATAAAAACCTTACAGTATTTCCTTTTAAAGCATAATGAAAAATAAATAAGTTATCTGCGCCTAATATTGCAAACATAAAAAGTGAAAACGGTGGAGATAAGTATTTACGACGTAATAAGCGTCTGGTTTGGAATATGTCCAGGCGTTGTATCTACTAAAGCACACATACATAGTAAATATTATCAAAGATTATACATAGAACCTATCGTGGGGAAGTGGTACAACATTTGACTGTACACGCGATGGTTACAAATTCTATTCTCGTTCCGGTTTTTTTTATAATAAAATTATTTTCATTCTCTGATTCTGATAGGGTACGGCTCAACGGCTTATATTAGATATAGAAAAGAAATCAGGTGTAAAATGTAAAGTAGAGTGTCTTGAAACTAGATTGTTTAGGATTATTAGCCATTTCAAATACGTCTCATGTCATACAGAAAAAATAAAAGTCTATTACAAAATAAATCGCTTTCTATAATATTAAAACTGCACCTTTGTGTCATCTCTTCTTATTGAAAAATGAGAAAAAAACTTAAAAGCCGAACTTAATAGCTAAAAACCGTATATACGAAATAAAATTACTAAAGTTAACTTGAAAAAGTTGAAAATATCTTAACACGATGTTTCCTCTGTATACCCTGCTGCGTGCGGGATACAGCGATTTATTTGCATTGGTACATTCTTAACTGAAATATGTATTTATACGATATTTTATATATTATTACGGGAGCGTTGGTATACAATAAATTTTATTCATTTTTACCTTTGCAATTATACCTAAAATATATGAAGTTCCTGAAATCTTGCTTGAATTATATTTAATTAACTTACGCTATTTTATTTTATTATCGCTATTAGATCATTATTCAATAATCTGTTAACGATTACGTGGCCCCGTAGTGTTTGCTTTATACAATAGACGGGTCTCTGGCCCCGTAAATTAACAAGATACAGGAGTCGTCGAATTTATTGCCCCCGACGCCCGCTCCGACCGAACTCATGTTCAAATTTCCATAATTCAATTAAACTACTCAAATTAATATTATAGATAGTACAGGATATAATATTTTCTTTCGTCATAATGCGAATACTATTACATATGTTTTATAATATTTATCTTATATATTATATTACATGTATATTATGTTCACGATTTTTTGTTTTTTCATATTAATGAAGCGAGAACATGAGAATAGTCGATTCCCTCGGGAAGAAATTGAACCCACAACCGATGCACTTCAGGTCTGACTTTGTCGCTGTACCACGACGAACTCAGTTATACAATGAGAATATAGAAGATGATAAAATGGATATCATTTGTCGTCATTCTCTCGGCGGGTCTTGTATTATTCTACTAATAATTTTTAATAAACAGATTTTCATTTCATTTAAAAAGAATAAAATTATAAAAAAAATAATAATTTAGATTTCTAGTATGGAAAATTGTTACATATCGCTATTTCATAGAATCTACTACATAGTTAGTTTAATGGAAACTCAATATAGAGCAGTTTTTCACTTGATTTAAAATTCGTTTACCATTCGCTCGCGCAGTTTTTTATTTGATAACTGAATCCGGCTATTTTTCGCTTTTAGTTAAAATTTATCTGTACCCGCGTTGTATCAGTCGATGACGGAAAACGGATAGTACACATAAATAAAAACAAATACATATTTTCTAATTGATCTGAGCATAGTGAGAAAGTTACAGAAAAAGCTACACCCACTTATATTTTTATATAATCAAATAAAAGCCTCAAATAGCCTTTATCGTACGTTGTTATAACGTTTTCAAAAGAATTTTTGAATATCAGAATAGCAAGTGTCAACATTTGGTATTGTGGGCCGCATCGAGAGCACGCTCTGCAACTGTTCTTTAGAACTTTGAATTTATATAATTTTTGCTTATTTTCAGAATTTGAAGGCATTTTTCAAATTGTTTTCCAATTGTATATATATCTATAAATAAATAAATAGATCAGTTTAACGCTATATCCCGCACATAGCAGGGTAGGCAGAGGGAACATCGTGTTAAGACACTCCATTCCCCACTCTCTACGAATTCTGGATCTGAAATAGTTATATCTGTAGAATAGATGAAATCCGCTGTGAAATATTTGAAATCTACAGTGAGCAGCGTCAATGGCTGTCGCAACGCTGTCACGCTGTCCAACTAACTATAAAACCTTTCGTTCATACGAGCAGAGTCGATAGCTGCTCATATGTATGACAATACTCTTTATATGTTCATTCAATAGATTCAAAACTCACCCGTTTTTCCTTTGTATTACATTCTGTAGAATAAATAAAAAAATCTGAAGGATTTTTACACCAATTTGCAGCAGAAAGGAAAACAAAATATAAATAATATATATTTTCTTTTTTTCCTTTTATTATATTATATTTTTTAAATTAATAAATAACACATTCAAATTATAAGTTCAACTTGATAAGCTAAACTAAATATAATAATTTATTTTTCAATTAAATTTGTATCTTCTAAATTTCTAATAAAAGTTCGGCCTATTTTTAACATAACAATAAATACAAATCTAATTAACGTTATAACGTATTTTAATGTAATATTCGAGTATTCATAACGCAGTACTTTTGGCAGGAATACAAAACTGGGAATAGACTATAAATAAACAATTCTCCATCTCATAAAACTCTTATAATAACAAGAGAACTGCAAATATATGTAGATTTCATGGCAATTCCACGAGAAGGCGCGCAACAAACTTAGTCTGAATGTGTCAAGGTATTAAAGTAAAGATATATTTTAATTTTATTATCATATTTATAAAAATAAACCCAAAACCTAGAAAAAAATATATATTTACGGATATTAATGCGCAAATGTGAAATATATAAAAGGCAGACACGGCGCAGGGAGATAAGCGTGCGACTTTAAGCGCGATGGTTGTGGGTTCGATTCCCTCTCGGAAAAATGAACCGTTAAATATTTTTATTTCCTGGCTCTGACAACACGCACATAAATACAAAGTACGGTGTTGAGTTCCACCACTCAATACTAAATCCCTCAAGAATTTGGAGGAAAGTGGGAAAGGCACATGACTTCTGGTTTCCCTTAGGCTATCGTACTATGTGCGGGATACAGCGTGAAGCCAAAAAGAACTCAACTCCTGAATTATAAGCGCTATTTAAACTTGTTCTATTGTAATTTGTTGCACTGTGTGTTCTATATACAAGCTGTACAATGCTCACTTTACGGAATCAAATCTTACATTCAATATCTTTACCTTTTTGTGGTTGTTTTGCGACATATCTTTGTTGGTGACATTATTATTAAACCAATACTGTGTTTGACATGCTATATTAATTACGGAATTAAGAAATATATCCCTTTGATAGGTTTGATGCATGCGCGCGTCGTTCTTACTAATGGAGTTTTATTTTACAATGTTTTCAAGCTTGACGCAGTATCCCGCACACAGCAGAGTAGGCAGAGGGAACCTCGGTGTTAGGACACTCCGTTACCCATTATTATTTATTTTTACTTATTTTGTTTGAAAAAATCTGTTTTGTTTTAGAGATATTTGGGATTTGTTTTTTAATTATATTAGCTAATTTAACTGTGGTTGCATTTAAAGTGATGTTCTCAAAAACACTGAGTCACTTTAAATAAATTCAAACAATAAAACACAACAAAAGATGTTAGGGTAGAATGTCAAAGCTAGTTCCAGAAGTAGTTTACAAGAGTAAGGAGTAATGGCAGCGGTTCGTTCAGCTATCAAACTAGTCGTTGGCCATCCCGAGACCGAGTTTCAATTTAACGTGTCGTTTACCCTTAGTCTGTGATTTTTAACCGGTTTCTTTTTCGAAAAGGACGACGCTCTTTGTTCGCTATATTTTTTTGTTTTCTTTTTGTTTGTCCATCGATTTTAAAAATATTCTAGTTTGACAGAACATACTTTATATACTGTTGCTTCTTTTACCACCAAGGAAGGATGGTGGAATCCCATGAACATCGAGCGACCTTCGGATTTTATAATCACGTAGGTGTGGCTGTGTGCTTCATAATGACAATTACTTATAATAATCATGTACGATTCTATAATTCTATATTCTTATATGTATAATTTGATGACTAAATTTCAAAAATAACTGATAGTAAATAGATAATATCAAAAAAATAAAGTAAAATAATAAAAGCAAAAAGTAAAATAATAAATAATCATAATAAAAAGTAAAATAATGAATATAATTTCTACAATTTATTTTTTGTTTTGATTCGTGCATATATGTGCGTATAATTTTGAAGTTGGTTTAAGTTTTTGTTATACAATATTTTTAATTCAAATGTATTTTAAAGCTCTATTCATAAAACTTGAACGTGTGTGTGTAAACCCAGTATTCAGACACTCCGTTGCCCACTTTGCGCCGAGTTTTTTGTGAGGCATTGCGTGTTGAGTGGCGGAACTTAACGCTGCGCTATGCTTTGACACCAAAGCGATGAAATGAAAATATTAATTAATATAAATAAATATTTCCTTTCCTCGAGTAGGAATCGAACCCACAACCAATCGATTTAACAGTCACACTTTGTACGCTACGACTTGTATAATATTTATAATCTAAAACTATTCTACATTGCAAAATGAGAGAAGCTCAATTCAGCTTGACGATGAAATCTTTTAAATAGATACTCTGCAGAGATTTTATTCCAGAATTTCTTGCCTTAAAGATACAGATCACGTTCTTTTCGCATAAACTTTACGTCCTAAGTTAGAATTTAATTATTTGTTCAAGTTTATTTGGAGGTCACCACAAACCGGTCGCTGGCAATCTGCTCCACCGTCTCGGACCGAGTAGCTCATTATGATCTGATCCACCGCTCACACCGGCGCTACATTTTGAAGTAAACTAAACGGTTCCATTGACGTCTTCATTATTACTTTCTCAAGTTTCCGTTTCGAGAACCTTGTCTACCATTGGTGCGTCGAGTTTCTGAGTCCATTTATTGTGAACTTCTACTTATAGTTTGATCAAGTTTTTCTTTTTTTTTATCTAATTAAAGATTTATCGTAAAACGAATAAGATATATCCATACATAACAAGTGATTAAAAAAACTACAACTTATATATAAAATTTGAAAGACTGTCGTGGCGCATCGGCACAAGGTTGTGACTGTAACGCGACGGTTGTAGGTTCGATCCTCACTCGAGGAAGTGAAATATTTATTTTTGTATTAAAAATAAATGATTCGACCAATTTCGGCTAATGAAGATGTAAAGGCTTTGTTATAGCATAGTTTTATCCTTAATTGAAGTTGGCCACCGCCGGCGTAATTGCCTCCGCTTGCCTTCACTGCATATTACACCGGGATCGATTTTGTCATTTCCTAATTATATACTATAAACTACGGAACAGTTTAACCAATAATTTGGCAGTTTAGTAAATGACCTTACAATTTTAACATTATTAGACAGAATAATTATTATTTACATGAAGTTTTCATAGTTGTATTATATTGTGATAATAATTTATTTTGTGTTCTGCTATTTAACATGCAATGTCTCGAGTGAGGGAGACAAGCGGAGATTGGAGTGTCTTGTCACCAGGTGCTTTCTGCCTACCCTGCTCCTTCGCGTGACACATCGTACAGCCGAACTCTGAATATCGTAGTAACGAATAATAAAAACAAATATTTACCAAACTTATTGAGTTAGGCTACACTTGTTTAACACGGTATATTTTTAATTAATCTAGACTCAATTAGGGTACACAATTGAGTATAATATAATTGTACTTATAATGTGTACCTTTCAATATATTTTAATCATGAAACTAAATTAGTTAAATTTATTCTTTCAAAACTCGTATTTGATTCAATATGGAAATACAATAAAAAATAGTAATCCCGGTGCACGTTTTCTGTTAAATCTGAGAGGCATTTAGAAAATATCCACCTTGTAAATCTGCACTTCCTCAAACGCACTAACGCATAGTTTATACAAGCAGCCACTTAAAATATTATACGGTCAAGTGTGAGTCGCC
Organism: Heliconius aoede; assembly: GCA_037355905.1. Classification (NCBI taxonomy): domain Eukaryota; kingdom Metazoa; phylum Arthropoda; class Insecta; order Lepidoptera; family Nymphalidae; genus Heliconius; species Heliconius aoede. Next base: position 297,780 of record JBAIZZ010000264.1, read on the forward strand.
GGACTTGTCCACCAACAGTTCCGTATCAATTTTAGGTCAATGGGAACTACAACTGATAAAAGTTGCGGCCGCTTGCACACATTTTGTATTGAATAAACTAGCAAGCTAAGGACAGAGAAATACTTTAAATTAAATAAAAAAAAGTTAACAGCCGGGAAGGCGAACTTGTAACAGAGAGAGAGAATCGATTCTGTCGCGCGCTCAGCAATGAATCACCGATGTTTTCCAAGATCTAGTTCTTTGTGAGTCTGCTCAAGCGATCTCTACTAACAATTCGTTTCCTTTATTACAACTTTTATATTAAAAAGAACATTTTGTAGAATAGACACAGAAGTACCCGATCTAATACACTTTTTATTTATTAAGATTTTTTATCCATAAAATATTTTTATAGTGAGCACAAATTGTGACTGTAAAATAAACTTGTTGTGGGTTCGGTCCCCACTCGAGGAAATGAAATATTTATTTAAATTGATATTTCCATTTTTTGGAGGCAAACTGCGGCGTTGAGTTCAACACGCATGTCTCCAAAATTCGGCAGAAATTCGCTGTGTGCGGGATACGGCGTGAAGCTGAAATTGTAAACCGTCGCATCGCCGGAAACTACTTAAGTCGTGCCGGCGACTCTCAGCGTTAACATTACGTAACTAAATATTTATATTAATTTCTTCAGTCTTTTAACTTGAGATTCGGGTTGAAAGTGGTCAGAATATAGATTAATTAGAGAGTTTCTAAGTTTTATAATTCAACTTCTTGAATTATAAGCTTTGAATACATATTTAAAACATAAAATACCTTGTGATGGAATATATTTAGATTCTTTCGTACTCCTTAGGCTAAAAGCTAGTAAAATAAAAGTTGTATTATATTATATATGTATGATAAAATTTGATACTCCGAAGAATCTTAACTTAAAAATATTGAGAAAAACTTTCCTTTTATCGTATTATCACAGCTCAATCGGACAGTGTGAAGTGGGTCAACATGAGCTTTTAAGACTTCACATACATTTATACACTTCAAGTTAAATAAAAGCATGTAACAATTATTTTAATAAAATTTTCGTGAAGTAGCGAATTTAGAAAGTCGTACAAGCGAGCAACAAAACAAAATCGCTCTGTGATATTTCATACGAAGCCCCGAGCTAAGGGAATATGTGAGTTTATTATAGTGTTCCTTAGGGAGCGACGCGACGCCAGGCGTGTACCAGGTCTAAATTATCTAGTAGACGAAAATTTTATAAAACACTCTAAAATTCTAGTTCTACGCAAGTTTTAATGTAGCGGCCGCTGCTAGTTGCAAGATAAGAGACGTTCGACGCTTCACTCAACACATTCGGTCAGCTTTAATTAAACGTATTTAGAACGGTAAACTGTGGCTAAGTTTCGGAAAACACTTTATTTATGGCTATTTTTGTGTACCAAAGATTTATTGAAGAGAAATGCAAGTACGACGAGATACCCACTATATATTTTTTACAAGACAACAGAAAAACGGATCTAATAAAAAACAACACGAAATGTTGTTTAGGTGACCCGGTAGGTGAATTTCAGAGCTTACGTCTTTACTTATTCATTCATCAATTCTAGTCTGAACTCCGAATACATTTATTATTTCGGAAAAAAGGATTCACTCAAAGGAATCGTTACCAATTCACTAGATGAAACATATAATACTTTTCACACACATCGGAGCCTTTGTAATAACAACAGTTCTAATATATAAGACCAAAACTAACAGCTATAAGTATATATTTTAATATTAATTTAATAATTTATAATTACTCCAACATTCGTCCAAAATATTTTACCACTTACTAAACTTAAAAAAAAATAATTCAAGTAAATTTTTAGTCAACAAACAAAATAATCATCCAATAATCATAAGAAATAATGTTTTCCTCACATGCATGATTTTTACTAGGAAAATATGGGAAATCTTTAATGATAAATAACAGATTAAACCCAATACAATATAATCTATGGGTAGCCATTGGTCAGTTTGTTCTCTAAAGCGCTACAGAAAGCCGGCGTACGTCTGAAAAAACTTACCAAGCTGAACAACTATCATTCCTCCTGTCCGACCCGTTTCAAATAATAGGAATTCTCTTTACACTTCATTCTATCTTTTCGTATTGTCGGCGAATTAAACTTTGAGTGATTTTTCTTTATTGTTACATGAACGTTTTGATATACGATGTTTAGTGCCAGTGTCAGTATAGAATAGTTTTTCTATTTTTTCAAATATTCGTTTGAATATTCTTATGGGAAATGAGGGTGTACGAACTTTATTCTTTAATAATTTTCACAATAGAAATCTTAAGTACTTTGTAAACGTATATTATTTATAAAACACGAACGTAATTCAATGTATTAAGTAAAAAATTCAGTAGTTTAAGCGGACGAAGCTGCGACCGGATCGCTAGTTTGTATATATACATAAATATCCGCTAATAAATGAATTTAATATTAGTGTGATGTGACATATATTTATTATTAATATATTATTAATATATTTAATTCTATTCGTAAAACAAAGCCTTAAAATTCGATTATCGGATAACGATAATTCCAATATTAAATTTTCAAAGGCTGTTGTTGCGCAATTGGCGCGTAAGTTATTTACAGAAGCATTTATAATTGTTTTCTCAGCCTGAGCCAGCAAAATATTTATACGATCTTACCTTGAACTGGCGAAGGGTTAGATGCTATTCCCAAATATTTTATAATCCCATTGGTTTACAAATTTAAAAATAAAAAATTGCGTTTGCTCAAAACTCACTGAAAACTCTATATCATGTTTATATTAATTACAATATTAAATTTGTTTTAGGCGTCAAAGCAGAACCGTTAGTCATTTATCATGTCAATTTCTTGTCCTGCTAAAAAAGAAACTCATAAAAAATATTTTTTAAAAATGCGTCTCTGATACAATAACTGAACGCCACTGGAGTAACAAGCGGGATTACAAAGTAATCAATCAGGGGGAATGTTGTAGGCAATTAATTAAAGATTTGTAGAGAGATCTAAAGCTCGGGTCTTAGAGTGTCAATAACGTATGTGATATGAAACGGGCATGTAAATAGATACTATATGTATCAATATATAGTATCTCTTTATATACGCAATGCCTCCAGAATTCAGCAGAAAGTGGGGAACGGAGTGTCTTAACACCGAGGTTCCCTCTGCCTACCCTGCTGTAGTGGGATACAGCGTGAAGCTAAACGTTTTCTAAAAAGTATTTTTACTAAATCTTCCTTGTCATACAAAATAATTTAAATTATTTCATTATTGGCTTTTGATATAGGATTATAGATATATAGATATATAGATATATAGATTCATAAAATAAAACAATCTTATCATCAATACTTATCGTATTATCAATACTTTTAAAATCTAATGATTTTAAAAATATTGATAATACGATAAGAAATAGGTAATACGAGAAAATTATTTTTCTTACCATCATTTTCTATTAAACTACACCTACACTTAAGTATAAAGTAATGGGTTTTCAAAGTAGTTTTAAATTATTACAAAAATAACCCTGAACAGAATCCCTTTTATCTCTTCAATGTAATCCCTTTCGACAAAGAGTAGTCTAACAAAGTGAATCACTAATGCTCGAAAGGGCAATGAAAAAGTGCCCATTCCCTCTATATATTTTTCTCTGCGAACGACACACGTTCCCTTTGTTGCAAAATAGTAGTAAGAAGACAAATAGAAAAATTCGCCGGAAATTTGAGAACGGAGTGTCTCAACACTAGGTTCCCTCCCGTCCCAGTTTTGTGCGAAAAACATTTAATTACTTATTTATACGTAGCCGTTAACGTACCTCTTATTCATTACCCGATAATAATAGTTTTTGGGCAACTTTAGGCGTCCATTAACAAATATAAAATAAATATATATATATAAAGCATGAAAATCAAAAATATACACCTAAATTTCCTATTGAAAAACCCAACTCAACCAAAAAAATTATTTCAAAGAAAGGTCGGTTAGTGCTTTAGTGTAGATTCTTTTGTAAAGAGATTGTACAAAATATTATACCTACATGAAAAAAATAACCAAGACGAAGCACAATAACTGATTTAAGCAAAAACAAAACATATTTATGAGGGAGAACGTGTATTTCAGCTCCCTTGGATAGGCTCTGGATACGACGCGCCAGATACGATACGAAGATACGAGTCCAGGGCATCGGACTGATAATTAAAATGTCATTCAAGTGCACAATTGGACAAGTAGATAACCTTTACTCAACATGTGAGATGTGACTGTTTTAACTTGTAGTGTTAATATTGTTAGTATAAGCACATTATGTCATAGTAATTAAAATTGAAATTATTAGGTATTTTATGACAATTATATATTTTTCATTACTTACATATGTAAGAACATTTTATACTCACTGTGAAAACGCTGTGAAGAAATCAATAAAATTAAACAAAATCTGTGACGAACCCATTGTACTTATTGAAATTTGTGAATTCTTTATTATTTTTCAGCTAAGCATTATGTGACGTGTTTTAAAAACTGAACATAATAACATTGAAAGTCTGTTATCATATTCCGTCCTCACCTCGCCCGTGATATTTTGCAAACTCATCATAGAAAATTGACAGTAGATAGACATATAGAAAAAGACATGAAGAAATTTTCCTTAAAGAAAATCACTTCGCGAAAATAATAATGGCAGCAGTTTTTATTATTAAATATTCGTCAGAATAAGAAAATTTATGATTTTTTTTTAGCTTCACGCTGTATCCCGCGCACAGCAGGGTAGGCAGAGGGAATCCAGTGTTAAGACACTCCGTTCCCCACTTTTTGCCGAATTCTGGAGGATTGCGTGGAGTGGCTGAACTCAACGTCACGCTTTTACCTCAAAATTTATGATGAAATTTTCAATTTTAAGCTTATGTGTTCCCTAATAATTTAACACATTTAACGTTTAATTTTGGGAGAACAATTTTTCATATTTTTTATATTTAAAAATGTGACATTTATTTGACAATGATAATAATACATATTTACTAGACTTGAAAGTAAATCAACAGATATATAATTTCTACACTAAGCTTACATAGTCACTTACTAAAGTGTATTATGGGCCGCCAGAACTACGAATAGAAACCGAAAAACTTCGGCAATCCGCCTCAGTCGGTCGTCCTGAGATTATTGAATTTAACAAACATAATTCTACAAACGCCAGATGCGGCCTATGATTTTAAATAAATAATCTCTCTTTTCTCTGTTTACTTTAGATCGAGATAATGATTTATTTATTAAAACGAAAAGATCTTATTAGCCACTTTTTGAACCCTTGTTTTGTTTCGTTTCATATTATTATCAGATTAAGAGCTTTTATCTGCAAAGTGTAGTCCGAGTGCAGTTTGGTAAAATGGGTTTAATCTCTTAATCTTGCCAACAGTTGCCGCCAGTAAATAGAACATTATATCTACCTAAATATTAATTAAAACAGCCGTATAATTAAGATATTCTCTATTACAAAATTAGATTTTTGTTACATAAATATATACGCTTATACAATATATTTATATTTTTTGCACAGCCGTCTAAATTATAGTCGTACTCTAAAATTCTTTTTTCTAACATGTTATATACCATTTATATATATTTACATTTAAATTTAAACTTAGAGGACGTCGTGGTGCAATGGCGCATGCGCGTGTCTATAAACGCGACATATGTGGGTTCGATTCCCACTCGGGGAATTTAATTATTAATTATTTTCATTTTCTCGCTTTGATAATAAGACAAAGCTCGGCTGTTTGTTCTTCTACATAACACGCAATGTATCGATAATTCAGAAGAAAATAATTTTATCACTGGTTTGCCTCTGCCTATTTTTCTATATACAGAACGTAAAGCAATCAACGCCGCGATCAACGGCCAATTTATGGCCTACGCCAGGATTTTTATTATATCAAAATCCTCTCAAATAAATATAATACATGCATACAGAAAAATTGTGCTATTATATCTTACATCACATCATGACAGAATCTAGTGGTAAGATACTCCGCTTTACGTCCAAATTTGAATCATACGCCACTTAGGCGTAACTAACTGTGAGTTTATATTACCAGAGCCGCGAAATGAAAATAATTATTTGCACCAGTGAGGAAGGAGTTGTGGGTTCAAAACCCAGAGTAGTAATATATATTTTTCCTTTATCTTTTATATTACAAACAGAATTTAAATAGTTATTAATATTTAAAGCAATTAAGTAAAAAGAGAATATAACGAAATTATATTAAGTTATAATTTAGTTCCACGGACTTTTGTAAGATTCACTGTGGCTTTTGTCGTCTATCATAACTTACTACAAGTTTCAGCGCTCATAATTTTAGCGCTTTTCCCTTCTTTATATCTGATTAAGTGTTATGATGATCGTAAGTTCGAATCTACTAACAAAATATTGCTTATAATTTATTAAATGTTGAATATGAACATTTTGTCAAACAAAACTCAGTTATTTCGCAAATTTTCATTAAATATTTGTATATTTTGAAATGATCACCAAAGTAATGGCTTGATTCTTCTCTTCTGCTATATTGTGACGTTCATGTACAAATCTCGAAATCTCTTACAAGTCGAATATACATTTTGCAAGAGAAATACTTTATATGTATCGAATACGGGGAAATTCCCACAACAAAGAAGTAGAAAGCGGTGCCAATAAACGACGACGATTGAATCGCATTTGACAAAAGGCCACAGATGATCACGAATTCAATTCCGGCGCTACACTTTTAAGGCTTTGTTTAAAATACTTTCTAAAATTATATAATCCGTTATTTTTTGACACTCACATGTAGCAGGGTAGGTAGAGGGATCCTAATGCCGAATTCTGGGGGTGTGAGTGGCAGAACTCAACGCCGCGCTTTACCTTGATACCAGAGCGAGGAAATAAAAATGTAATATTTGCACTTTGTAACAAAATGTAATATTTGCACTGCTGTTACCGAATCAAATAATGTAAGACTGTCCAGCTGTAAGGTACGTAAGGCTTGACAAACCGCGTTACGCATCTATTGTAAATGTAAGCTTTTATTACCGGGGTCTTATTACCCGATATACCGAGGTAAACTTATTGAATATAAATTAAATAACAATGAATAACAAAAACTTACTTGAGACTTAGATGTTAAATGTGAAATTCCGCGTAAACAAAGTTTCCACCTAGTTTGAAAAAAAAAAATTGACTGTCTGAAAGTAAGTAAATTTTTACTCAATCATGATATAAATTTAAAGATTTACGTTAAAAAATCACATATAAATTAATGTTTAATTATAACAAAATATTCATAGGTAGAATAAAAATTAAAAAGCTAGCAAGCTAGCTAATTGTCCAGCTCATTAATTAAAACACTGGACTACATTTAAATTCAAAGCCTTTACAAACGGCCCTCTCTCTACAATTAACACAAATCGACGGCGCCATTCGTTCCCAAACCGTGCGTATAATGAACCCGCCGCTCTGCAATCTGTCCCAGAGAGCGTGTATTGCATTAATTAGTCCAGGTTAAAACTACCCTCTAAATGGAAGCCTGTGATGAATAGGCAGTGCTGGAGAATATTCCGCTAATATACTGATTTTAGATATAAGAGTACTAATATTTCAATTGAAACTAGGATAATATAGTTTTGTAGTGGAAATCCTGGTAACTCCGAGTTAAAAAACTCCGTCGGATAATTTACTACATGATCGGGATTTGTTATGGAATCAATCATGGGCATGTTTGCTATTTGAATGCGACTGAAAAGCTACTTAACAAATTAAAGCGACTTCAGAATCTCGCCATACACTTTGTTTACGATCTACGCAAGTATGACGGGAACGTAAATTGAAAATATCGTAGTGGCCAAATTATATATGTTTTTTTTATTATAAGTCAAACCTATAGCTATATTAATAATACAGACTCCTAAAGTTTAAACAAATGACAATGTTGGACAAAAAGGACACTGAATTCAGCGTAAACGCTATAAAATGCGACGTTATTGAAAGCTTACAAACAACTAATCTACGCCGATACGCGCTAACTTGCTAACTGCAAGCACAATGTACGGTAACTGCCAAAGTAGAGTTCACAAACAGATGTGAGTGGTTTTTGAATATAATATTTATGCTCTCTTAACGTGTTCTTAAAGAGAGAATTGAAAACAACAACTGGAATTTTGGTTTATAATATGTTGCCTTTGGTAAAGTTTGTGAAAGATATTATTTACATTATTGTTGGTTAGTTCATCAATTATTATATTAAATAAACGGAAGACAATTTAAAGAAATAATTATAATAGTAATTTACGAAATATATTTATCCCTACAATATATACAGTTCAAGCAACAATACAAATAACAGACGTGAGAAATGACCTAAGTGTCAAAAACCTTAAAAAGAATTTGATGTAATGTATTCATGCATGAAGGTATACAAATAAAAATTCTTCCAGGTCAACAATAGCTTTCGTTTATTTGAGCTGCCGATACACATATCAAATATTTGTATACTTCTCGCAAATGGTGGCAAGAAAGAGAGTTCACAATAGATTCTACAAACTTGTTCATAATTTGATATGGCTTCATTCGAGGGTTAGTGTGTACAATGGTTATTCTCTCCCTGATCCGCCGCTTGACGGATCGTAACAACTGCGGTGGTAATCGTGCGTATGATGTCGTTTGAATGGAGATACTTGACATGTGATTCGTATAAATTGCATTTGACTTTGAATAGAAATGTTAAAAATCTACTTACTAAGCGTTAGCTTATTTTAATTTATTAAGTATTTTTATACCAAAAATCCTTAATATAAATATATTAAAATAAGAAACCAACTGGTTGATTAATTTTTCAATTACTATTAATAGATCTGTCGCTGATTCCTTCCGTCTTTTATATAATTATATATAATAAAGTCATATTGAATATCTGTCACAAGTAGTAAGACTTCCCACAGTGACTCTATAATGCATCGCATATTACTTGTCTCTGCAGCATGAGGTATGACTACTATTTGCCCGCGGCTTATTGCTGCTCCTTGGGGATCCATTGTTCTTGTATAACTTTGATATTACAGTTTGTAGAGGAAAACGGAAATGCAATTTTATCTGCTCTGAATGGAGAATATTATTTGATAGTTTGCATTCTTATTTATAGTTGTATTATCGTTATCGATATCGTTTATGATATTGTTTGTGGCTTGCATAGTATATTAACTTAAGATAAAAGTAATCCTCCAAGTGTAGTTAAGGATTTTAAATGACTCCCTAGTAATAATACTAAAAAGAAAAAAATATCTTAATAGTTTTGCAATGATATAGGCAATATTATTAGTTACTGGTCAAAAGTGTGTTGAGTTGTTATGCTGCACCTCCTCTCCGTTGCCGAAGCCGTTGAACCTGCAGCTCTGAAATGTAGCAGGAACATTGTGGATTATTTGAACTATTAATTTTTCGCTTACAGATTTCTTAAGTTCTTCTGAAAAAAATTACATCACAATTATATATATATATAATTATGATTTATACTTATACTATACTGAAATATATATGTAATAAATATAAAATATATTTAATCAAAAATATTTCTGCCAAATCTAAAGAGATTTTAATAACCCTCAATTAACACCACTTTATACACACTGTATTATACAATAGAACAGCACTGAATGCATAATTTGAATAAATCCCTCTAATATTCCATAATAATATATTCTGTGTGGAATATCGTAAGTTAGTGTAGAGTTCAATATGCATAATTTCCTATTCGCCGCAGGTGGTTCGTGTACCAGCACAATCATTATTTCATTAGCTGCGAGTACGTACCGCGGGGTGAGGAGCTGCTGGCTGAACTGCGAGTATTCAATGGAGTATGATTTCACATCATAACTACTTGTATATGTATTTTTATTGTGTAAAAGAGAAAATAATATCGTCACAGATATGAAAAAAAAAATATGTCTTCATATTAAATTTACTTACCAAAATAACTACAAGACGCAGTAGTTATGAGAGCGATTCTGACACCGGCTGAATTATGTTATTTATAAATAATTTTAATTAACGAACGAATATAACGACGATAAAATATTAAATAAATATTACTTAAAATATTGCTTGAACTACGCAAAAAAAATATTACATAAATATAAAACTTGAAAATATTCCTTAACGTATATTAAATATACACTTGGTATGCCAATATCGAAAACAGTTTACTAAACAAAACCTGAAAATTCTCACTAACAGTAAAACTGAAATATGAAAATAGAGCAATCAACTTCCTTTATTAAGAAACGTGGGCCAAAAAGAGAAGTTTTAATTGAACTCGCGTTACTGTAAAACGTTTTATAGAACATAAAAACAAAAAAATGCAAACTACCTTTGCGCAGTCAGTTTGTACATGTTACGCTGCTGAGCATCTACGAGTATAATAGTTTACACTCTAATTTTTAGTTCACAAAGTTTTAATTTAAGGTACATGAGTGTATGTTGCAAAGTATATAAGTTACTACAGGCTATAGATATACAAGTACCTACCTGCCTACTTAGTCCTTTAAAAGTAAGTAAGTATATGTATAACTCAGTAATACAATTGTCTACTTTCTATACATTTAAGAAATATATGATAATGGTATGAATTACGCATCTTTATCACTTTAAAGTGAAAATATTTTCATGAGTTAACCGTCGAATCGTATATTACTTATGAGTACATTGGAATTTAAAGTTAAATTAGAAGTCTTGGCATGCTGTGTATACAGGCAAGATGAGTGCTGAAAATATATTTATTTAAAATTATTATTATTTAAAAAAAACTTTAAAATTAGATAGCTAACAACAAGGAATAAACTTTAATTAAATCCTTGACACCCCACAGTGAACAATAAATATCTCGGGGTCTTCGTGAACTTGTACTAGTCCACTGGGACGAATTTATTTCAAAGTTTAGCTTGTACTTGTTTTTTGGCATTATTTTAAAAAAATCCAGTAAAGTTGAACATGCCAATACTATAAATATTAAACAAAAATAAAATAAGACTGACGAATATACTTTATATCCACAAATTTATACAAAAACTAAATTGTAGAAAATATTATTTGAATTACTTCAAAGTAAAAAAAAATTGAGATCAGTCGTGGAGCACAAGTGTGTGACTGTGAACATGAATGGTTGTGGGTTCGATCCCGACTCGAGGGAATTCGTAGAGTACACTATTTAGAGGCTTCCCAACTGCTATCAAACAGTTACTTCTGCAAGCAAACTATGAAGAAGTGAATGCAAAGGCTTTCAAAAGGAATTAATATGTATCTGACCTTAAGTTGTAGTATTTTACACCTAAGTTGTAGGTTAGGGTAGACCAGGGTCAAACCTGAAAAATCCAACACACCTGCCACATATGTAACGTTTAGAAAACGAATAATCTATCAAAGTCACTCCACTAAGAGCTGTTACTACGAGGAAATACCTTTTTCCAAAGTTTTACCTATATATGTGCATGTGGGATTGATGCTCCTTTTTAAGAAACGAAGTCTGATGGAATATAAAGTATAGATGTGACGATATGTGACCACGGACAATGAATGAGTCCCGAGAGAGAGGCATAAAATTTTGAAAGAGAAATAGTAAAATTTGTTTTTAAGTATTTTTTTTAAACATGTTGACAGTTGTTCCCACAGTTGTATATAATTAGACATACTAAGGTTAAAAATTCAAATCTATTATGACATTAAGTATGCTATTTCAACACATTTGTTAAACTACTACTAATGGTTTTTTAGTATATTGATTCGATAAAAAAAAATGATATTTCTGCAAACTTACTTACTTACTTTCTTTAAAATATATTTTCTGTTTGTGAAATTAAATGACAAAAACTCAACAAAGGAACCCTTAAGAATCCAACAAACTTCACCCCTTTTGTTTGTTTACTATCGTCGTTGCTTTTACACTTTGAAGTTTTGAAGCTACACGACTGAAGAAATATAAGATGAAAAAGAAATATTTAGAGACATATCATATAGGAAAAGTTTATAGAAGATTTTTATTTTCTACTAATTATACAAATTTTCTTAATAAGTTTTCTCATCATGTGCCAAAATCAGATAATTATCTGCATTTTTCATAGCAGGGTAAGGGAACTTAGCGTTAAATTTGTATTTCCTTCATCACGATCGCTAATTTTTGAGACATTGCGTGCTGAGTGGTGGAACATCGTGTTTACCAGAGAGGGGTTATAAAGATGAATGAATGAGGAGAGGTGATTGAGTATATTCGACACTGACACTCCCACCATCTCATTAACCACCTATGACTACCAGACGTCCTATTCTGCCAGGCATTAGTTAAGCTACCAATACCCTAAGTCCCTACATAAACTCTATAGTTCATTGTTCGCAATATTTGTACCATATTACTATATTATATAACATATCGATGTACTGCTGTGGTACTGGCGTCGCGTAGAACGTGACATGTATGATATTTGAATTAATTTCAAATCTGAATTACGAGAATACAAGGTGAACGAAATTCGATAGCGACAAAACAATTGCTATTTAACTTTATTATGATTTACTGAAAAACTAATTTTAACAGAAAATCTGTAATATTATTCATTAGATTTGTTCAAACAGAATGTCTAATAAATGCTATTTGCATTCCTATGATTTTCTCATATATTTATTTTTTCTTTTTCGATCCTTTGGCTCTCCAAACTAATAAAATGTTCAGTTTAAACCACTATCACTATACGACAGACAACACAAGAAATAATGTCTTAAAATACATTAATATGATTTTTACTATTTATTCTGAAATGTACAATATAAAACAAAGTAATTCGCTTATTATAAGCTACAGACAATCAACAGATTTCAAATTAAAAAATATGTAATGTCAAAAAAAGATAACGAATCGCCATTTGCTTAGAACTCGCTTAAAAGCGTTAGCTTTATTGATAAACTAAATCCGTAGAAGTTCAGCGCAAACGTTCTCGTATGCACACAAAGTGCTGCGCTCAATCAGCTCCAGAGGAAACTAAAGGAGACGCGGAAGAGGCGGCGAGGTCAAAGAGCACGCGGCTCGTTACCTTCCACTAACTGCCTATTCAATGTTTACTGAAACAAGTAGATTTTCTATATTTCTATACTGAGGCCGTAGTGGCGCAGTATCACAAGACTGTAACGTGACGGTTGTGGATTCGATTCCCACTCGGGGAAGTGACATATTTATTTACGTTTACATTTCCATTCTTTTCGCTCTGGTGTCAAGGCAAAGCCTCTGCCACTCAACACGCAATCCCTCCGGGATTCGGCAGAAAGTGGGGAACGGAGTGTCTTAACACTGAGGTTCCCTCTGCCAACCTTCTGTATGAAGGATACAGCGTAAAGCTACTACATATATAAACAACTATTACATATATTACATATGAAGATAATATTTTATTTGAGGAGCACAGATGTGTGGCTGTAAACGCGGTGATCATGAGTTCGATTCTCACTCGGGGAATTAATTATTTTCATTTTGACGCTGTGGTAACAAAACAAAACGCACTTTGATTTCCACTGTAGCACTCATAAAATATGTACTTTTTTGTAAACGGCTTAAATCCAGAAAAATAAATGGATACTAAGTGAGATATGAAAACTCACCACCGAACTCTGCTTCCTCAGAGTAACAAAATTCGTGATAATAAAAAAAATTATGAAAATCTACACTTGACAGTTCTTAATGTCTCCGTGTTGTTTTGAATAACAATGTAAAAAATCAAAAAACGCAATCTCTATTAAAAATAAAATGAAAGCTTGTGGTAATATAAATAATTTTATGTACAAACGTCGATCCAGTTGAAGTCTGCTTATTTATTTATACAGCAAACTTTAATTTGATCAAAATAATTATATTTACTTTATAAATGACAAACGATATCGAAGCGAAGGCTTATCCCGTACGATATATTAAATTAATATCCGAGTCCACTTTAAATTTAATTATGGAATTAATGAATCCCGGTCATTCAGAAAATTAATTCTCAATCATACGTCTACTTATAAAAGAGTAAACGTTGCATTAATAAAAGCTACTTCGTCATTTATGTATCGGCCGCTTTTATTCTTTAATCAATTTATGATCGTGATTATTAGTAGTGATTAACCTATCTATACACTGATCCTATTACACATCATAGGATGTCATTGCGAGCGAGCTTACTGGTCAAAAGTGTGTTTGTTGTGATGCTATACCTCCTAAACCGTTGAATCTACAGCTCTCAAATGTTGCAGGAACGTTGTGGACGACGCGGTGATCGCAGCGAACCTTTTGAAATTCTCGCGCACAGATTGAACTCTGAATAACCTAACAAACTGAGATAATTACAAACATAACAGTGCTATATTGCTGTATGTAAATAACATATATTTATAGTAAAAACAAATTTTTTTACATACATTTGTTATAAAAATATTCATCTCTTTTACACAAATCTTTTTATTCTATCGGTACACTAGAACAGTCGAACGTTTTGAAGTACATCGCTCCAATAGTTGTAAATCAGGTAGTTCGTGTAATCAATCGGTGTGAGCTCATTTGTTGGTGCGTATTTCACAGTTCTAACAAACGACATTTCCAATAAATTCAGGACATTACAACGGGGATTACACATCAAAGCCACTCGATAGGGGTAATCAGGTTATGTACAACCTAGTGATTGCGCGGACATTCCTCTACTGGATCCTGAAAATAGACTGCTTCATGAAATTTCACTATTATTTGTTGTACAAGGGAATATTATAGATAACTTAGATCTAATACAAAATATAGTAAGTAAATATTGAATTCTATGAAGAATTATGTAATATTTACATAAGCAGTGATGATAATAAACTTACTTAAGTGTTTTTATATTGCATAAAAACCATTATGACCTACAAAATCCTTTTTTGAGATACTCCATTTCCACCGCCATCTTAAATGTGTAACGTGTTAACTGGCGGAGCTCAAAACCGCTAAGCTTTCTCTTGGCACCAGGAAGATGAAATACAAATAAATCATCCCTCGGAATGAGAAACGAACTCGCGTTCAAGAGACTATCAAGTCAGGCTCTGTGTCAACCACAACAGCCTCAATATTTAAATATAACATTTTATATTTGCCAATAGCAAACTAGGCCATACGATGGAATGATGTCAAAAGTGTGAAATTAAAGGTTGAGTTCAGAGAAATTTTAAGCGCGAATAGTTAATGAGTTTAAACTGGATTCCAAAGCGCTAATTTCATTAAAAGCTCTTTGGCTTCATTGAAATTGTGACAAATTTGGTAAATTTTCCTTCCGATGAAACGAAATGCCTTTTAATTAACAGTTTAAAAAGAGGTAAAATGTACTGTGTTCTCTTCACATTTAACTTTTAACATCATGTTTCATTTGTATTGTAAGCTTCCTCCGTAAATACTTTACTTATAGACTACCGTAACAGTTGAACTAAATTTACAAAACGACTCAATAGAATAACCTTATAGTTAAAGAAAAATTATAAAAATACTTTTGTTTCCCAATTTACAATATGTATGTATATATTATTTTTTATTTATTTGATTTATGGGTCGCTAGTGGCTATTAGATTTTTTAAACGAACAACACTACATGCAATATATATCAACAATAATGCATAGCCGTTCGAAAGCAAACACTACGTGCGTACACTGTGTCCGGCTTCACAAACTATTTGAATTTATACACTCAAATATTTTTCAACAAATTCAACCTTTAACCTTAGTAACTAGTTATTGCTGATTGATAATATGATTAATCACCGAGGCCCTAAACGAAGTAAGCGTATCCACATTAATGTCCATAGAGTCGCAGTTTTTATTGTACAAGTTACATAAACGGGGAATAACTGTATTTGCTCCAAAAACAGTTTTTTTAATATTATTGTAAATTTATATTTATTTATATTTCTTCTAATTTTTTTTAAAACATCTTAGCTTTTACAAATATCGCAAGCCGCACATATATTTTCATTACCAATTATTAAAGTACTTTCCCAACGCCCGGACCGGACTTTAAGAAATAGAAATATTTTAAGAATCCTTTGTAAGATGGATATTCTCATCATTTTAAAACGCCGGAATCCCAATTTGAGATTCTGAGATTTGGAGGCAGAAACACTTCTATAGAATACTCCACCTAATTAAACGTTAATATAATTTACTGCGAAGACTTCTACGAATCTTAACTAAGCTATTATAATTTATATGATGCACATATGAACGTGTTAATATAATATATAACTCTTAATGTTGCTATTGTATCTAAACAAAAGACATTGCATACCCAAGAGGCCGTCGTGGCGCAGAGGCACAAGGGTGTGACTTGTGGGTATTGTGTGTATTGTGGGTTCAGTCCCCACTCGAGGACGTGAAATATTTATTTACGTTTATATTTCCATTTCTTCGCTCTTATATCGAGGCAAAGGGCGGCGTTAACTTCTGCCACTCAACACGCAATGCCTCTAGAATTTGACAGAAAGTGGGAAACGGAATGTCTTAACACTAGGTTCCCTCTACCTACCCGATGTGTGCGGGATACAGCGTGAAGCATACTTAAGAACTACGTAAGTTGACCACTTGGAACTGGCTTGGAACCGCTCTAGGAGTTACATTAAACTAGCTTTTCATTAGAGTATTAATTTCTAACATCTCAGTTTCCTTAAACCAACCAGCTCCTTAAACTTAGATCGTCTCAAATACGGAAATGAAGATTTGACTTCATGAATAGAGTAAGTCGACGCTGGGTTAAGTACAGATAGAAATCGTATGTTCGAAAGAGCCCAACCCTTTAATAATTTTCCCAGGGATATAAAAGATATAAAAACACTTTACAGCTTTAAAAAAGCCTAAAGAACCATATTTTACGATATTTATATCGTTAATTTATGTATATATATATATATATACGACTGACAAAAGGTGAGATAAAGTGAGTTCCAATCTGACGGAAACGCTTAACGATATCGTCTCTGTAATAAATACGAGTGTCACTCGACGTTTTTTTATAAATTGGTCCAATTAATTACATTACGATACTCTCTTTATATATGTATAATATAACAACAGTTCGTCATTTGTTTGTTATCAAAAAATTAAACAAAAAGAAAAATATTCATGTCAGTAATGTGGAGTAAAGCGGCACGCAGCAAGGTGCTGTGTGCGGAATACAGCGTGAAGTTGATTTTTATGTAATTTATATGTATTTTTTTAGTTTTATATAAGTTATGTCATTTAAAATATATATTTTTATGTTGTTTATATTAATTTTTTTTAGCTTCGTTTTTTTCATCTGTCACCCATATTTTTGAGGCCTGATGAGTGGTGAAACTCAACTCTGCGCTTTGCCTCATTTCCAGAGCGAGGAATAAAGAGGAAGACATGTATGTAACAATGTACTTACATGAAATTTGGCACATTTGATAAAACTTGTTAAATATTTAAGATTATATTCATTTAAATCAAATGGTCTTTTATTTATTTACGCTTAATACCCGATTTTATGACAGACTCACTCATTAAAAATCTAACCAACTTGTACAAATGACAGCAGAACTTGACTCCAACATAGATTTCCAACTCTTCCGTCTTTTTCTTTATTTTATATTAAATTTGGTTTTCAAATATCATTTAATTCTTAATAATAGGAAAAGAAGAAATATTTTTAAATGGCTATAATGTAGTAAATACATTTTGACTAAGTGTATCATGCTCTAATATAGCATCCTCAAATTATTTAATTAACTATAAGCTAGAAGAAATTTAGGATAGTTGGCGAGGAGTTTGAACTTCGCTCATGAAACTACTCGGAGAAACGACGACGAGGTCAAATGTACCGAAGTTGGCCTTCTTAAATGTATTGCGGAGTTCGTCTAGAGTGCGCGATAAAGCTTTTGACACACATGGTACTATAATTATTACACTTTATATAATTCCTTATTAATTTTTATATTTGGCCGAAAAGTTTGACCTTTTACCTGCCGCCAAATTCTCTTACCAGACCGTACATCACCAGCTAAAATACCATCCACATCAGCTGGATACGTGGCACTCCACTACTGTGCGTTTTCGTAGGAACTTCCTTCTACGGGCCATGCGACTATGGAATAGCTACCGGCAGTGTTTCCAGGTCCATACAACTTAGGTTCCTTTAAAATGCATATCGTATCGTAGGCGATGATCGTCTGTGGATTGTCACTATTACTTGCCGATGCCAATATTTTTATTCGCATCGCTGAGAGAGAATGCCCGCACAAAAGTTCGAAACTAACCAATAGGTACGTATCTAACTATAAGCTTTTGTTCAGTTATTTTATTTAGCAATGAAATACTAAATCGCGATACGACCAATTCCAATCACGCTTTGTCGGTTAAAATGTTGGCTTCGAATAAAATATCACTTTATGTTCGGATGCACAATACGATATTTACAACTTTTGTTTGTTTTTTTTTCATAGAAAAGTCAGAATGTAAATATTTCAGTTTTAGATTTGTTGATATTTAAATTGATAGTCACGTGTATATATAGATTCTTATAGAATTAAATTAATTTAAATTGAGACCCTTATTAGAGTGCCTCTCGCCTGCAGGGTCGCTTCCGCATCATTACACTCGCAGTGTACTTACAAAGTGCCGTGAGCCATTACACCTCAAAGCGAACATTACTGTTGGTTCCACCTTCGCAGCACAACTCTTACTTAAGCCGCATCAGACCCTCATCTGCGCTGTGATTGTAGTTAACGAGGTACGGGTACGGCTAAATTAATTATTAAATATTATTCCTTTTTTAATACCGAGTTAATACTTTAATATAAACCTTTAATATAAATGGGTTTAAAACTGTTGGACTGACAAAATTTTAAATGTAAGTAACTTATATGTACATGACGGCGCGCTGACTATGGATTAGTTTTAATTATAATTCCACAATTATTATATTCCTATTTATAATTATTATTTCAGTTTTAGTAAATTCTGTAAAAAATTAAAAGAATATAAAAATGTGAGCGGGTAACTCCGAACAGAGTAGCAAGTGGTCTATTTTGGTTCTTATTTTATAGCTTTTGAGCGTGCCAATAAACCACATTTTATTTCGCCAATGTCAAGTAGAATAGAAGAGATACGATAAAAATTTATTACAATTAAAAATAAAGAAAATAATCACTTAAAAGACAAAGGTTTAATTATAAAAACGACGACTTGAAAAAAAAATGACAAATAATTCAAGAAAAAACAGTGCGAGCCATTTACAGCCTGGAAGCTCGGGAGCTCATGATCTCGTACATCTGACTAATACATTTAGTGTAAATTATATTTCGTAAAGAGCAACTGTTGAGGTTCTTGCCGGTTCTTCTCAGCAGAACTACCTTCCGAGATGGTGGTAGAATTGACACTTATATTTTTATGTAACTTGACGATTTAAAAGTACTTGTTATGGCCTAATTAATTTAATTAAATTATATATTGTTTACATAAATGTATAAAGGTCGTAAAACGTTGCAAAATATTCTTCTAGTCTGGTCTCTGGTCAGTATTATCTGGAACTTAGTGCGCTGAAAGTTTCGTTAATAAATATTGACTGAAATAATTTATTTAAATTTGTCATGTCTTGGTTTAATGTCAGCTAGTATTTACAATATTATGTATCATATTTATGTGAGTTTGTTTTCATTTTACTTCCATATTCCCGATTTGGTGTACATCGTAACAACAAACATTTAGTAAACACCGCTGTCGCTGAGTTTAGATATTTTTTTAACAAAATCTCAACAAACAGTTAATATTTTCTGCAATTTTGAAATGCATCATTGCATTTCAAATCGTTTATTCTTTTGGATTTCTTCGTATTAATGTAGATTTCACCAGTAACGTTAAACTATAAAATATAATGAGAGGTTGTCAGATTACTTATGACAGTATGTACTAAGAGAACGCACGTGCAAGGCCCCTCATTTTTTCCAATTCTTCAGGTGTATAATCAGCGTACTGGTTTATATCGAAAGTGAAATATTCACTTTTAGCATTAGATTCATTGATTTGATTTAAGGTCTTCACGAAGGCTACATAATGCTCCATCCTGTCAGCCTCACTCTTGTACTGCCTGTTATACACTTTTATAAATTTCTCGAACAATTCCGGGGCGTCTTTGATGTCGTAGTGTGGCTTGTCGTTACCGCTGACCACGGCGGTCACAGCGGCCGTGACGAGCAGGACGATGCATTTGAATGTTTTCATTTTTAACGTTCCGAATAACGATTGTGAAGTGAGTAGTACATATATACATATATACTCGTGCGGGATACAGGTGAGCTGTATCAGCGTATTAATTACGTTCGTAATTTATAATTTCTTCATCAGTCACCTTGTCCAATGCATTTTGTATTGTATAATGCTCAAATTTAGCCATAAATTATTGTGATAAGAAAAATTATTTCATTAATTACGCAGTATTCATTTATAGCAGAGTAGACATAGAGAACCTAGTGTTAAGGCAGTACGTTCTTCACTTTCCACTGAAGTTGAATTTGAATGAAGTTGATTCCGTACTTTTTAAGGAACCTAATTGACCTAGAATTATGAAATTTGACAGCTTATATCTACAGGCAGTATTAGTTCATGAAAAAATCTGAAAACTATACGTTTGTGGGGTTACCCTTTAAAAAGTAATAGCCTTAAAAAGAGCCTATTAATGCAGCTAATTGAAGAAAAGTATTGGATGAAAGGGCTCTGGCTAAGCTAATCCTGAATTTCAGAAAATATCTCAAAAACATCGAGACCCTCAATTTTTGTACGGATCCCTCGGTGGGCGAAACCGACTCGAGCTTAATCAATGGTTTAAAGATTACAAGAAAGTATCTAACTAAGATAAATTATTATATGCAACTTTTAGAATATTTTTCAAGTGATCCAATTGCGAGTGGTAGAAAATAAGAATAGAATGAATATAAAATACGCGAACTACTTTGAACAATTGTTTTCAGGTTTTCCACGACGACGACTTAAAGTAGATATAAGATTGCAATATTTTATATTAATGTAATACAATATAACATCGTAATATAAATAATGTGAAAAGCAAGCTACAAACGTCTTACATTACGGAAATATATATGGTTCCATCAACATCTCTATTATTTCAAAAAGTGAAGAATGACTTTACCACTCAAGTTTAGTTTCAAACGACTCAACTTGTCTGCCGGCGGCACTTCATGCCTCACCTCCTACATACGTATTACAGAACACTGCTCCCAGTATTATAGTTGAAGTTCAAATTAATGAAATATTCCAGAAACTGTAAGTTTCATTTAAATAATGTAAATTATGTTTTCTTTGACAACACGCAATGTCTCTAGAATTCGGTGGAAAAGGGGGAACGGAGTATCTTAACACTAGGTTCCCTCTGCCTACCCTGGTGTGTACGGGATACAGTGTGAATTATGTCATGATTGATAGGAAAATAAATAAATATTTCACTTCCTCGAGTGGGTATGGAACCCACATCCGTCGCGCTACAATCACACCCTCGTGCCACTGCGCCAATACATAAATAGTATTGACAGGCGGACAGACGAACAACAGCAATCTTATAAGGGTTTCGTTTTTTCCTTTCAAGGTACGGTACCTGAAAATACCCCAAATGAGCAACTATAATATACGATTTATTAGAAAAAAATGTTAATGATGTTTGCAAAGTTGCAACTATGTCGACCATACTAAATCCAACGAACGATGAAATATAAACTTATTACAGCAAATAACCGTTCATAGCTGGAGCTTTAATGATTTACCATAACCGTCATCAAAACCAACGAAGTAATAAATCCGTTTAAAATAAACACACTAAACTAATATATGGCGATAATTTTACAATGATGACTCGCAATATAGCATCCATTATTCTAAATTACAATATGACATTGTATGAAACCGCAACGCAGTTAGCCTATACGTATATATACGTATAATATGCGTCTACTCAACTTCCTTATAATTTTAAATTGTACAACATAAAGTTTATCGCAAACAAAATATTTTTCCTATATAGTTATAGCGCTATAGTCGAGCGTACAGTGAAAATGAGGCTCATGGATTATATATCATATATTTTTGGGAAGATTTACATAATTAATATTTTAAGTAAAATCTATTTTTAAGATACTACTAGAGTTCCTCTCCCTGCTATGTGGTTTTAAAGAAGAGATGAAAAAGATCAAGAGTGAAAGTAACCAAACATCTATTGTTGCATGAGATAAGCAGATCTATAATCATATATAATATATATAAGAAAACTTCCACCATTTTGTAATCGTTTTCATTGACAGTAAAAGTAAATGTCATAATAACCGTTGATGAAAATTGTTAGTTATTACTGGAGATATTATATGAGAAGCAAAGTTTCCAAAGTCCTCGTCCTTGAGTCCTTCACCTAATAAGCATTTCTGGGGAAAAATCGTATCCAAATCATATTATGTATAAAATGTGACGCAAAAAAACGTATTGATGTGAAATTGTCCGATAAATCTCACGAGCACCGCATTCGTGACAAGAATATGATTTAAAGACTCGTACCTTTTACTTTTCCCTTTTTTTATGTTAATATATGTAGCAAAAGAAAAACATATCACTCAGATAAACACTTTCACGGGAAAGTAAAGTTTTGAGTTGGCTGTACTAAAATTTGTGAAGGCGGAAGAAAAATGATGAGCCTTAGACTCTGGATGTTAAATGAAAACAACATGGCGAGGTTCATAATGAATGAATGATGTGGTGACGCATGAAACGAATAGTATATAAAAAGAAGTTGACTAAAAAATTCAACTTCAGTGGAAAGTGGAGAACGTAGTGCCTTAACACTAGGTTCTCTCTGTCTACTCTGCTATAAATGAATATTGCGTAAAGCTAAAAATAACTTATTTTTGAATACGAGTTAAAACGTTTTGTTTAAAATCAAGGGTCACTCCAAAGCGTCAATATTTGCTCTACCTGACATGTTTAGCTTACGTGAGTGCTGTTCTACTTCAAAGGAGGCTCAATGTGACGTGCGATGCTCACATGGTTTATCTAAGCTGGAGCAGCAGATACTATGTATTTTCAGCTATATTTTTTTATCTTTATACTGTTTCACAGAGTACGTGAGGGAACTTAGTGCTACGACACTCCGTTCCCTTCTTTTTTATTGTTTTCGGTACGTTTCGAGTTGAGTGCCGTAACTCGACACCCCACCTTGTCGCTTCTAACTAATTCACTAACCTAACCTAACCAGAATTTGGAAATGAAAATAAGTCATTACTCCATGTGGAAATCGAACCTACAACCAAGCGTTTACATTCAGACGGTCAAGGTCATTTTGTTTTTTAATTATATAAATATCATTTTAATATTATTAAATAAATAGTGTAGCACAGTAACATATACATATATATATACAAAAAAATAATTTAAACGTAAATATGTACGGTGTATTATTATATACTCATATAAATTACTTTTATTACATGAAATATATTAATTACTCGTTATTACTATATAATTACTCGTATTATTATAATAATTACTCGTTATTGTTATATAATAGTACATAACATATTTGTTATGTACGGTATGTTGTTTCTTTGTGCAAGGTGTGTGTCGCTTGAAGATATATACTCACCAATTTCCGGATTGGAGATGTCGTTACACAAACACACACAAAAAGATTTTCGTCAAAAGTTGTTTTATAGTATGTGATCGACTGACTGAAAAGCATCTGCAAATCTAATTATTAATTATTTTTCATTACGAGTAAAATACAACATATTGCGTGTTCGTTTCGCTTGTTGTAAATGTAAGATTTTAGTTCCTAATTTGATAGTTATAGCTGACAGTGTAACTGAATCAACATACATTTATATTGTACATTGAAATGTTCCAGTAAAGTTATCCATTTTTGGGACAAGCGTATCTAAATGACGAGGTGTAACTAATTAAGCAAATTACTACAATTCGATTCAGTGTACGGTTACTGACGGTTAAACTATAGTATCAAGAAATATGTATATTTGAGTGTAGCTAACACGTAAGATGAATATTTACTGAGCGTCTCATGACAAATTAAATTTTCTGTCAGGTAGGGAAGGGTAGGCATAGGGAACACATTCCTATTACGATATTGCTGTTCCTAATGCTGTTTGTGTTGAGTGACGAAACTCAACGCCGCGCTTTACCTTGTTACCAGAGCCTGGAAATTACAATATCAAATATTTCATTGTCTCGAGTGGAAACCGAAGCCACAATCGCATCACGTTTTCAGTCGCACGCTTGACTGTCTCTTACTATTTTTATTAAGAAAATGCTATATTATTTCTATAAATTTACAGTCATAGATAAAGATTTTTGATCATAAAAAATACATATTTTATTGGTTTACACGGCCCGCTCAACTATATAATAAATATATTATGTGAAGCTATATCTATCGTAGCGTTCAGTCAAGCATACCTCAAGTGCAAAACGTAAGCGCCACTCCATCTGGCAGACAGGCAAGTGGCGTGAGAATTACGCAAAAAGTAAACACGACGAGCACGAGGAAATGATATTGACGAAAAGACGAATGTGTGTAGTAAAAACTGAAATATAACTGACGAATGTCCTCATAACGCTATATACTTGGAACTAGCCGTCTTTTATGAGACGTCAACAAATTGAGATGAAGAACAGAGGCTTGGGGAGCGTATCGTCATTGGCGTCCCGGGGCGCAGGTCCACGAGCCTGAAAATTGCTGCAATTTATTTGGTTCAAGAGTATCCGGGTATAAGGGTGGGCATTTGTCACTTACTGTATTATTCGCGGGCGCCGAGCTCTATTGTACGATGTAAATATATTTTCGCATTGGACCTTATTTTGGACAAAATTGGACTTCTTTTTTGTCTCATTCAGTTGTATTTTGATATATAGAAATAAGACATACTGGTACATCAAATAACTTATCTCTGTATAGAAAAATATTTTTAATATTTTGAGGCCGTCATGGCACAGGGGCACAAGGGTGTGACTGTAACGCGATGGTGGTGGGTTCGATCCCCACAGGAGGAAACGAAATATTTACTTAAATTTATAATTCCGTTCCTTCGCTCTGGTATCGAGGGAGAGAGCGTGGCGTTGAGTTCCGCCACTCAACGCTCAATGTCTCCAGAATTCGGTGGAATGTGGGGAACGAAGCTGCTGTATGCAGGATACAGAATGAACGAGAGCCAGGTAATCTATGAACACTTACGTAAAATGGATGAAGAGATAACAATATAATTTTTTTGACGTCACGACCCTTCTTAGACAACAATACGTGTGGTTCATGTAAACTACAGACATCTTACTACTCCTTTTAGTGAATATAAACTGGAGCCTTACACTATAAAGTATGTTTCTGTATCAAGTGACCTATAACAGGGTCTGTCAAACTTAGCACTTGATTCGTTATAATTCGTTTAGAAACTTACTCTTAAATTTGGATTTTACGCTATATTATTTAAAAACTAAAACGTATTCGTGATTAAGCCGGAAGTTGCACATGGCAATTAAAGAATAAGCATCACGCAAATAAACAAGAAATATAAACGAAAATTCTTAGATGAAATAAATGTTTCGTTTTCTTTCCATTTATTTTTATTTCAATGAAAACTTTAGGTGATTCAAAATTTTTAGATATTAATATATATATTTACAATATATAATAACAAATATATATTTACAATATCCCTGTTCAAATGTCGCGGCAATAGTGCAGATAAGCCTCAGCAGGCGTTATCGCGTATTTATCAGCAGGCGCGAATTTTCAGTTACCTTTCTGTGGATGCCCATTTCAGATATGTTGTTGACGGATAAGCCTAAGCCAAGTCGGGTCTCGTAGAGTAATTCATCAGCTTTGAACGTGCGCGCTTATAGTTAGAAACTGATAAGCCTTTGTTGTATTCTTATCTCTTGTCGCCGCTGGGCTTTCTCTCTGGCACTGAAATTAAAAAAAGTCTTTTGTAATTTTAGATTTTTACTTTTGTTGTCCTCAACTATATCAGGTCAAAATAAAATGTTATTTTCTTTTACAACTCAAAGGATGAATATTCTTTACTTACTGCTTCATAAATGACAAGCTTGATGCCTCTTATAAAAATTCTTTGACACTATATTAAAAGGAACATCGCTGATTAATATTAATCTAGCGCAGTATTTATTGTGTTTTCTATAAAATATATAATAATTATTTAAAAAAAAAAAACAAATATTTTACGTATTTCTTATATATAATAAATAAAAAAAAATCCAGTCAAACAGATTTGATACACTTCAGAAAACACACGTGACCTTTGAAGCGTTAAACAAGTTTCTCGAGGCCAAACTACGGATAGAAATTAGACAGACGCATCCTATTCCTCGAGTAATTCGTATCGCGCTTTGAATAATGAGTCGAATAGTCGTTACATTGACAATATGTGCTCTTGCAATAGGCTTTATTAAGTGTTTTGAATATGAAGACGACGAGCTGTTCTACGACGACGACATCGAGGGTGAGAGACGGTCGCTAGATATCAAACCTAAAATATACGACCTGAAAGATGCTCCAAATATATTCAAGAGATTTGTGAAAGATTATCAAAAAGAATACAAAGATAAGGATGAATATGTAAAACGATATAAAATTTTCGTGTCAAATTTGAAATATATTAATGATATAAACCAGGAAGGAAGATCTTCTTCATCAGATATCAACATGTTTTCAGATTTGGATAATGACGAATTAGATGATCTTATATAAGGGTTGGTTAGAGGTATGAATTGCTTACATTTGAAGTACTTATTATTATTAGAAATAAAAATAAATGAGCATCACGCTGTATCCCGCAAACGGTAGGGTAGGCAGAGGTAACCTTGTGTTAAGTCGCTCCGTTCCCCACTTTCTGCCGAACTCTCGAGGCATTGCTTGTAGAGTGGCAGAACTCAACGCCGCGAAAACTGAAAACTATTTCATCTAGTATATATATTAATTTATCAAATCGCACCGCCTTTGCTAAACTGGGTTAACTCAAAATAACACTTTCTTCAGGAGAGGAAAGATTTTTAGTACAACGGAGTGTCTTAACACTGGGTTCCCTTTACTTACTCTGATTTTTATTATAAATTTATTTTTGAACGCGGAACTGCTTAAACTTGAAGAACCGCATGTGTAACTTTTGTTGCTTCAAAAGAGCAAAAATGTATAAATAAATATTATATTAACAGTCTTATTATTATTCGTTTATATAACACGATAAATTCTTCGAAGATATGTAATTGTTTCTATAAAAACTCGTTTATAATGACGTATTCAACCTCAATAGAAATCATAAATAAAGAATAAGTAGAAGCATTCCATTTCAAAGTTTCTCACCGAAAGCAAATATAATGGCAAAGACACTCCGTTCTCCACTTTCCGCCGAATTTTGGAGGAGCTTAAACTTACTGTTTAAACAATTTCCAAACATATTTAATTTATGAATATTCTTTCTTTTTGTATATTTTGTACTTATATTTCCTTTGTTTTCAAATATGGAAAAAATATTGGCTTGTTCATGCTAATAATAATAAATTACTTTACCACATCACGAGATAACTTGGGCGAGCTCTTGTTTTCAACGAATATTTTTTTATCTAACATTTTTCCCTTTTTTCTTACGAGCAAATGGAAACAAAATGTTTAGAAACAACATTCTCATTACTCTTTTATTCCTCTTACATAATAGTCCGCCGTAACGCATAATTAACTTGTTATATGTAAATGAAAAAGGTAATAAGCGGAAAACAAGCAAAATGAACGGGTTTATAGTGAGCTAAATTAATATGCGCAGATAAGGATTTTTCCACAGGATCGCTTACACTTTGTTGGGAAAGGGTCGAAAAGACGGGGATAATGATTTAATGGACCCATTTGATAACCTCTTGCAATCTCAGAACTAAATTTCGATCCTCCAAAGACTTAATGTTAACTAAAAAGGATTAATATTTATTGAAATATTGACTCAAATATTCAATATATATATTACAAATACATAATGCGCCATGCTATACGACAAAACCTTGCTAATATCATGTGGTCCGGCGTCTAAGAGTTTGGATTCTGATCAAATATACATATGAATAAGATTTTAATTTATATATACATACAGATATACAGATAAACATTTAAACTAACAATTTTTTAGCGCAATTTTAAAAGAACTAGGTATTTTTTTTATAATTTATATAACTAAGTTGTTTTTGTTTTGTTTCAGAGCAATGAATTGAATGTCTGAATATGCGAAAGATCAGAAGACAATAACAATGTTGACAAAACTATTTAAGTTCTGTAAGCATTATAAACATTATTGGACTCAAAATTTTTTGTGGATTAAACTTTCTTTTTATATTTATAGTCTACTTAGTTATATATACCTGCTGTGTGCGGAACAGCGTCAACCTGTTTTTTTTTTTAATTATACATAATTCTTTTATCAACTAACTCTTTTATTCCTGAAACGATTTGGTCACATTTCAAACATTATTTAGTTTTATAATAAATCACTCATTCTACTGTGAGTAACAATAACTGCTCTAGATCTAATATAAATAAATTTTTAGCAAAAAACCGACATCCACTGGATTCCATTATCAGAACCTGAACAAAAATTCGTATGTGCGATATTGAGTTATTCGTCCATTTGACGCGTACATGTCTAATTAAAAATTAAGACTTAAAACGTGATTTTCTCATGGATAACAAATGACCAAATTACCACCCGGACCACACAGCTTTCAAATAAAAAATAAGTCTCCAAAATTGGTTCACCCAGACAAAAGTTCTGAGGTAACAAACATACAAAAAAAAACAGTCAAATTGATAACCGCCTACTTACGGAAGGTCGTCTTGTAGGCAACATGCTACACTCACACAGACAGCTCGAGTAATGGCTAATGTCAGAAATGTTTGCCGGTTAACGATTTCGCAGAGTAATCTGACCAACAAATACAGCAGCATCTGTCTTCACGCAGCAGCAAACATTTATATCATGAACTTAATGTAGCTCAGGTAATTGTCGCTATTCATGGAGCTCGCCCTCGGTACAGACGAGTATATGTATTTACTCATACATCTCCGTAAAATAAATGACTCCAATTCTACTCCAGGTTGTATACATGTAAAGTTTTGAGTAATAAAATATTTCTATTTCCTAACGCCCATTAATTATCGATTGTGTTTTTAGGGTTCCTTAGCCGAATTCCACATTTATAAAAACCTTAAACGTAACTTTCAGATCTAAGATAATTTTGCCTGACAATATCGATTGTAGTTATAGTAAAATTGTATAAGTTTTAGTTATGAATGTTAACAGTATCTTCCATGTATCCTATCTTCCATGACTCTTAAACCTGAATATGATATTCAGGTGAGCTCAGAATAGTTAATTCATTAATAAACTTTCTAAATTATACATATTTTTGTTCATATTAAAACTGAACTAGCTAGACTAATTAAAACTACAAACACGCCACGAAAACATGAGGATATATTTTATCAAAGAGATTGAATTGAAGAGTAATATATATTTTGCTGTTCACCTGTAAGCTGCCAAAGAAGATTACAGAATAACAACAAAAAAGATTCTAGCAAAAGCACGTTCCACAAAATAGGTTGAAATATTTTTTATATAAAGACGACGAAACAAAACTTTCGTAAAGGTAGTTAGTTAGTGACTCTTTACGCTTTTCACCCGAATGTGAGACATTCATTACGTGCTGTCAGTTGACTTCACCACCATAGTTTATTAGATAAAGCTAATTAATCTGTATTATATACTAACAACAATATAAATTTCAATTATTTTTCTTTTATAAATTATTCTTATTTAACATTGTTTGCAAGTTATTTTGCAATCAAATGAAAAAATCTATTACGTAATAATGGTTGTAAAAAAGTCTTGAAGTAGATTTTTATATAGGTAAGTAATAATACATTAACTATTAAGTCTGGAAAATTCAAGAAACCTGGCAAAGGACAACAATATTGACGATGATGATTGGTTTTCATGACCAGCTCATCCAAAATAAACAAAATATGAATTCAACGCAGTATTTAAATATTTGGTGGATTTAAGCTATATATATATCAGGGTTATTAGGACTCTATGTAAAAAAAAATATTTGAGAAATAAAACATATGATAATGTTATGATAATTACATTTCACTACTGCCGAGATTGAAATACGGCTCATATTTGTAATACGGTTTTTACAAAACTATTTCACATTTTTTTCTTCTAAAGCTATACTGTTTCGTAGAAATAACTTTCAGTTATCGCGTCTAATTAAGATCTTTCATTTGGCATTAAACATGATACAGTTAAAAAAAACCTTCTTTAGTTTATTATTTTTATCCATTAGAGGGCGCCACATTTAATTTAATGTGCAAAGCATATAACGAGCGACAAAAAAGGCGCTTCCACTGATACCTCATTTATCAAATTATCATGAATATTTTAGAAGCTGCAGATGACTGTAGGAAGCTACAGATGCGAATACATACATACATACTGTTATAAAAACTATATAAAACTGGTTGAATAATTGTGACGTAAAAGCGTGACAAACATATTTCACGTTTATAATATAATATTTACATATAATTAACATTGTTTTCGTGATTTGGAAAATTTTCTTGTCTTATTAAGATAAGATAACGTTCTACTAAAATAGTTATTGCCTACTACAATATTTATTGTAATTTCGTATTTTAATTTAATACTAACACATTCTCTCTAATTGAAATTCTCACCATTCGTGTAAAACGCATAATATATTCAAACAGATTCAGTTTATAATAGAAATAAATCGCTAAACAGAAATAAAAAAGTCATTATTGTTTAAATTAATATATTAATGTTTATTTATTTTTAAACTTATATATTCCGCACTCAGTAGATTAGGCAGAGGGAATCTAGGAACCTAGTTCTCGTTCTCATTCAGCGGTGGAACTTGACGTCGCGTGTTCTTTGTATTCTTTAATTTAAAAATCAAATAACAAGATAATTAATAAAAGTCATCTTTATTGAGTAGGTTAATTACATTAGATGAAGCCGCAGGAGTCAGATATCATATAGACATTTGAGCTTTTTATTTAATTACCACAAGGAATATTATTATAAAAAAATTAGACCAACTCTTGAGCTGGTCTCGATCCTTCCACTACCCATGCCGTACCACTATCAGCTTTTTGAAATATTTCCACTGTACCTGCTCCAATTGCTTTACTTTCTTGCCACTCATAATCTGTTTTAAGGTCTACCAAAAACTCAGGTAACAAATCTTTTTCTCTGATCACAGGATTTGCACTTATATTTGTCAGAACCAATCCAGGACAGAGGGTCGCTACTCGCACTCCGGTCTTTTTAAAATTAGTTTTATGTCCTAAAGATTTAGAAAATCCAATAACAGCAAACTTAGCAGCATGATAGTACATTAGATGAGCCGTAATCCTGTAGCCGAAGATCGAAGACACGTTTATAATAGTACCACCATTGCCTCCTTTATCAAGTCTCATGTGCTCATAAAATTTCATGGACCATTCCATTACAGCAGTTATGTTAATATCTATAGTTCTCTTGATATTCAATTCATCGAGGATCCCCGCGTTATTTATTAAAATATCCACTTGTTGATGGTTCTTGATGATCAAATCGTAAATCTTGTCCAAGTCGGTCACAACATTACATTTATAGAAAACGGCCTTGTTTGGATAGTTACTTTGTAAGTCCACTACAGCTCGTTGACCCGCTTTTTCGTCAATGTCAAGAATGATCGCCAGCTTAGCACCATTTTGAAGGAAGCTGTCGATCATCGCCAGGCCCAAGCCCTGGGCACCGCCAGTAACAGCCACAATTTTACCGTTCACATCGCGGTCCATATCGGTTGTGTGATTACCAAACACTAGAAAACTTGCCCGGCCACTCTTATTTATAGTCTCGGCTATCTGTACCGTTACTTTATTTTGGGTTCTTCTTTCAAGAGAACCACAAAATATTATTTTTTAAATATAACAACAACTATCTCGTTAATATTATTATAATTATTAATTGCAAATTTGGAAGTGTGTTTAAATTATTTAAATTATTTAGGTCTATTCAAATTACAAATTTTGTTTCTGCATTTTGTATAAAATTTGCGACGCAATCGGAACCTACATACCATTGGTACCACTGCTATTTTAAGTTAACCGACAATTATGAAAATTGGCATAAAGTGTAGTACCTACGTACGTACCTAGTAAGTGAAACAACCTACTTTTATAAGTTTGTAATTATTTTTTCTATGATATATTTAGAATTTTCACTTTTTGGAATTTTCTTTATTTATACTGGAAGTTGTAATTTCATGCCAAAATTCATATGATACCTCCACGCGATCTCAAAATGGTGGTCTTGACAAACGGACAGACTGACAGACAGAACAAAGTGATTTTGTAAGTATAGTCATAAAATGCTAAAGGAATGTCTTATTAATGCGACTTAAGTTATATTGTCATTATTTACTAGTTATAGAACTATGATGAGTTTTTAATTGATAAAATTTAATCGTATTATATATTTTTTAAATATTAGATTGTATATTATTTTATTAATAAAAATAAGTAGTTTGGAAAATTTTAATGTTTGTTTACTTACTAATAAAAATTTTAAAAAATCCAAAAAGTGAGAATTTACACTTCATAGCATAATTGTTCATTTCATACAAAATGAATGGATACGTCCGCAAACTTAAGCTTGTCAACTTTTATAAATTACACATCCTGTTGACATATTATAATCCTAAAATTGGCTTTGTTGGTGTTGAAGAAAAACAAGTAATACTTAAATAAATAAGTACAAAAAAATATCTTCACCTTTCTGGCCCATAAAATCATTAAATTATTTACAAAAGTGTGTATCAAACTTTAGCTCAGCTTCAGTAGATTTTATATTTTCGATAAAAGT
Organism: Heliconius aoede; assembly: GCA_037355905.1. Taxonomy (NCBI): domain Eukaryota; kingdom Metazoa; phylum Arthropoda; class Insecta; order Lepidoptera; family Nymphalidae; genus Heliconius; species Heliconius aoede. Next base: position 330,864 of record JBAIZZ010000264.1, read on the forward strand.
CTTTACAGATAACAATATCTCGCTAAATAAATTCGAATGAAGAAATAAGATAGTAAAAGGTAGATAATTTGATCTTATCGTGTCAATCACGTTTAACAGAGATTATATTATTTTGATTTCAACCTTTTTCAAGCTTTTATTTCTAAATTTATGGGACCATGTCGTTGCGCGCGGGCACAAAGCGTGACGGGATCGAACCCACAACCTGTGGCTTTTACCCTACTCGAGGAAGTGAAATATTTATTTACGTTTATATTTCCATTTCTTCGCTCTGGTGTCGATTTCCGCCACTCAACATTTCCAGAATTTGGCAGAAAGTGGGAAACGGAGTGTTAAGACACTAAGTTCCCTGTGCACAGCAGGGTTGTGTGCGTGATACAGTGTGAATCTATGCTGCTGCTGAAAAATTAAACATTTATAAATCAAAATAAATTTATTTTGACAATATTTAAAAGATAGTTTATTCACGAATTTTAAATATCAACCAATGTCCGCCTTCAATCTGCAGGTTAAAAGATTCCTTAGATATTCTTGCAGGAACAGGAGTTCTTGGTGATGAGGTCAGCTCCATGTGCAACAGGATGTGGTAGAGCAATACCTTTAACTCGCACAAAGCGAATCTTGAACCTGAGAATTAATAAACGAATGCATTTTATGTTATATTGTAGCGTAATCCGTAAATAATTATTATAATATTATAGAATATTAATTTTTTTAGCTTTTAGCTGCTTAGGATAGGCAGAGGGGACTTTGTGTTAAGACACTCCGTTCCCTGATTTTTCGAGACGATTCACATTAACTGGGGAAACTTAACTCCGTGCTTTGTTTACTAAAGCAAGAAATGAAAATAATTTAAATTGAATCAATCTGTGCAGCCAAAATCGAATCTCTAATCATCCTCTGGATTCCGAACTTTAAATTGGTTGAATAATTTAAAATCCATTGATACTAACCGATACAATTCCTAGGGCCAACTCCAAAAGGCATGTAGGCATACGAGTTTATTGAATGCTTATTCTCATTAGAGAATCTCTCAGGGTCGAATTTTTCGGGGTTCGGGAAAAAATTGGGATCCCGGTGGAATGACCAAACAGGAATAGAAAGGACCTCTCCTTTACGTATCTAAAAATAATGCAAAATGTATATATATAAAAGTACTAGTTGTTTACGCGGCTTTGCCCGTGTTGAATCTTATGAAAGATCAGCAACCGGTATAAAGCAGGGCAGGCAGAGGTAACGCAGTGCTAACTCATGCCGTTTCCCACTTTTCGTTGAATTCTCGAGGTATTGCGCATTGAATGGCGAAATCTACGCCGCGCTTATCTTGACACCAGATCGAAGAAATAAATATTTTATTTCCTCCAGAGCGAGCTTTTACATGTACCATCTATTATAATAATAACTTGAGGCCAGACGTGGCACAGCGGAAAATCGTGTGTACAGGCCTACGGGGCGTCAGGGTTTAACTGCACACGGATGTTGCAATGGAAATGGGAAATTGCTAAATTTTTAGTTGTAGTGGAAGGTCTATGGTATTGTTGGGTTTCGTGGGATTGTTACATTTTCGCCACTTCCAGTGCTGGTGGATCTATTACGTTCCATTCAAGGTGTGCCACACGAACTCTTGTTCAGTCACATAATCTAAATTTCTCATAAATATGACTGGAACTATGATATACATATATTCTATTGTATCCCCTTTACGTCGTAGTAATTGATTTCATGAAAAAAATATTTTTATTTAGTTAAACAATGTTTATTAATTCAAAACATATTTTTTATTAATTTTTCATCTTTTTTATTAGGCCAAATATAACCTAGCGCCATCTAGACTGTACAGCTAAATCGTGTTAGTGACGTATAGATGGCGGTCGATTGCTTCTGCTTAGAGATGTAGGGTTTTAGCTGGTATATAATTAGAAAAATGATTTTTTTTTTAATTATAAATATACAAAGTGAATTTTTATTAATTTCTTTTTATTTTTTTTTACTATTATATTTTCTATTTCATTAGTTTTATGATTATGATTTTAAAGATTCATTAATTTTTATTAATCTTCTAAATGAAAACGCTTTTTTAATATCTTTTGATCGAATTGTATGAATGACACTCAAAACATAGAATCTAAAATAAATATTACTTACGATGTAATCTTTTGTGGCTTCCCTATTAGGTTTTCCTAAGTTGTAATCGTTCACACACAATCTGTCCAGCGCCAGGCCTGGTGGCCACAGTCTTAAAACTTCTGTAAAATTTGTAGAATTTAAATTTTATGAACTCCGTCATATTTATATTATTTTTCTTTTATTTATTTTTTTTAGACTTCTCTTAAATATTTAAATATTTTATTGTAAATTAATTTGATTTTAAGTTATAATTCACCTTTCGATGTTCTCTCTTTTAGTTGTTCATATATAAAGACACAGACACTCCCATGTATTGATAGCTTATTACTCAATTTACTAGGAGCGATAAAACTGTATTTTTTGCAAAAAAAAAAAGCATGAAGGCAAAATTTACACGGACTATAAAAGTTTGTACTACAAACTTTTATAACTAAAATGTTTCTACATTTTTTATCACAATCATATTAAAAATATTTATAATGTTAATCTCTACGCAGTTTGAATATATATATATATATATTTAAATACCTGATGTCACCATATCCATATAAACCAAATTGGAAATAGAATTAAAGTTCAATTTTCCACCACTTTTGTGATGATGTTCCTTAATTTCTTGCACCAAGCGCTCCTGTACTTCTGGGTTAGCCGCTAACTCGTGAAGAGCGAAGGACATAGCAATAGAAATGGTTTCAAATCCTGCTATAAAAAATAGGACTGCTTGGGCGACCAAGTCATCGTCTGACCACGCTTAAAAGAGGATAATAGAGATATTACTATATGTAAATTTGAATTTGATGTTTTTTATACTAGATCAGATAATAATCACAAATAAATATTTTATTATAATTTAAGCTTTTAATACTAACATCTCTCTGTATTTTTCCTGCCAATATCAGATTCTTCAACAGTAGCGAAACCTGTGTCTGCGTTGTCGCTTTGTTTTTCTTCATATTTTAGTCGACCTATTGCAATTAAAATAAATTATATTAATTTGAGTGTAGAGAAGCGAGACTGTCGACTTTCAAAGAATTCTAATATACTAATATTACAAATGTACATATTTGTATGTCTGAGAAGGAACACATAGCTACAATTTGGCCAAAGATTTTGCATAATTTGGCTATAATTGAGATATTTAGATATTATTTATAAGAAAGAAATGGCAAATTGTACCTTACTGACAAATTACCTCACCTTTCTTAGCTTCCATCAATAAATGTATAATATCAGGCCTGACAATGTTGTGAGCGTCTCGCTCTTTCATTGTATTCAAAACAATCTCCATGAAGAAATCTTTGGTTTTGTTAGAAAATATTGATAAATTCAGGATCTAAAAACAAATATTTCATATGGATGAAATATTAAAATATACTTCAATAAATATATAAACTTGATAAACTTGGTAAAAAGTAAATTCTGTGTATATAAATATTTTTAAAGTAATATCTAAATTTGTACCACTGAAATAACTATTATAAATATTCTAGTCAACTAAGCTACATATTCCTATAGTGCCCGCTTTCTTTCCTTTCATTTTTCAAAAATTATTTTTGTGAGAGATTGTAGAAAAAGAATTAAAGAACTAGTCAAGTAGTTATTTTTGTGTTTCACTCCAAGCGTCCTTAGACCTGGATATTTGATATCAATTTCAGCTCCAGTTCCATATCTTTACTCAGTTTTAAAATAAACAGAGGGACAAATAGACCGAATTTCTTGTTTTTCTTATGAAATATGGAACTCAAAAAATTTCAAGTCCAAAGTTGTACACATTTAAGATTCATAGAAAGTACGGGTTTGTTTCTTGCTATGTCAATAAAAAATATATATAATTTTTTTTTATTCTCTACATAAGAGGCAATAGCCTCTTTTGTAGAGAATAAAAAAATTCATTGCGCTGCAGTAACAAGAAGACGACGTGACTCACAGCTAAATTCGTTGTTTTCTTAAAAAAACCAATATCTTATTGCAAATGGATTTACATGTAAACAATATGACTAACCTTTGTATAATTATGATAATAATAAAAAAAGATAGTTTCTTATCAAATGCACGTCAAATATTAACAACACAACTGCAAATATATATATATATATATAAATATATATATAATTATATATGCGATTTACTTTCTGACACATTCTGGAAGAATTCAGTGTTGAGTGCGTCACGACTGGCTAAAAAGCACTTACCTTCGCTAGTTTAGGAAGGCTGTATGCGATAGTCATTAAAATAATTTGTTTGAAACTGAACGTAGAAGCAGCTTTGCCCATTTTGTAGAATTCATTATTTTCATCGGTATGAGAGTCCACTTTGATACCGAAGGCGCAGGACGCTATCACGTCGTTAGCGTAGCGCGTTGTTAGATCCTTACAGTTCACTTCAATGAAATTGTCTGTAATTTGAAATTACATACAGTTATAAAAGTCAGCTTCACGCTGTATCCCGTTCATAGTAGGGTAGACAGAGGGAACCTAGTGTTGAGACACTCTGTTACCCACTTTCTGCCAATTTCTGGAGGCATTGCGTGTTGAGTGACAGAACCCAATGGCGCGCCTCGACACCAGATCGAAGAAATGGAAATATAAATGTAAATAAATATTTCATTTCCTCGAATGGGGATCGAAACCGCAACCATCGTGTTACAGTCACACTCTTGTGCCACTGCGCCACGAAGGCCTCAACTTACGTATAAATAAAAAAGAAAATAGTAAATGATAGCGTTTGGCGCTCAAAATAAAAAATATACAAATTCTGTGTAAGGCAACGATTTTCCTTACATCGAAGATTAAGACTAAAAAATATTAATATTAATTTACTTTCAGATTCGCTGATCTTTTTTTTCAGTGCCCTGATCATCTGGCTGCCGACTTCCTCCATCAAGGGGACCATCAGCTTTATCTTGGAACTCGTGAACGCGGGGCTTAGAGTTGACCTCATGTCCTTCCATTCCTCACCTGTAATAAGATGCATTGTCCTTTAAAACAAATTGAGGTATATGTAGAATTTCATATATAGCTGTCGTGACACTATAAGCGCGACAGTTGTAGATTCGATTTTCACTCAGACAAAAGATTTTTTTCATGTTCTCCATCTGACAAACTTAATAATATAATTAATAATATCGCGAAAATTTGAGTAGGCAATGTCTTATCGGCAGATTTTCTCTGCCGATCCTGCTATATACAGATATACTGAGTACAGAGTAGTGTAAAAAAATATTTCATTGCCTGAATGATTAAAGTTTAACATGCTTAATGTTATTTAGCCTTATTGTGTACATATTTTTACGCTAACTTTCGTTCGCCACTTTCTGCCGAATTCTGGAGGCATTGCGTGTTGAGTGGCAAAACTCAACGCCATGCTTTGCCTCGACATCAGTGCGAAGAAAATGGAAATATTTCACTTTCTCGAGTGGGAATCGAACCCACAACCATCGCGTTACACGCCCACTGCGCCCCGACGGCCTCTAAGGTATAAATGAAAATATAAAAATAAGTACCCTTTAAAGAGACGAGGTTCCTCGCGAACAATGGCTCGATATCCTCATTAGTCACAGAGCGGTGATCAATGAAATGCTCAAAGTCTTTTATGGTTATTTTCTTTACCAAGTCCAAATCACGAACCAATAAAACTGGCTTCCAAAACTCATATCGGCCAGAAAATCTAAATTACATGAATTATATAACATTTGTTAGTAGATTAACGTTAAAATGTGTGTTTAAAGGGTAAAAAACGTACTCGTATTTTTTTAAAGAATAAATAAACGAGAAGAATTTAACATCTAATAATACGTGATATAAGGATATACGAGTATATCCTTTGTAAAATTGTAACGTGAGCGTTCGCAAGGCGAATTCACCGATGCGAACCGTGTACATATATAATACATCACACAACCGAATATATAATACATCTTACCGCTCATTATAGAAACTTTGATAATTTATATCCAAATCATCGGTAACATTTTGCAAACGGAATAGAACTTTGAACAAATTACCAAACAGTGGTACTACTGGTAAACATTTTACATTAAAATCGCTAAATCTTGAGTATTTCCTTGATAAATATAACGCTAATATAATTATATGTACTGCAGCCCATATTAATATTATGTACAACATCTGTAACAGTAAATAAAAATTTAAATGATGACTGTCTGCCTGAAATCTGGACATTGAGTGTACCTCAATCTTCTATTAGCCTTAGCAACAAAAAAAATACGTTTACACACACAGTCATACGACACAACGAGACACAAGACTCCTGCCGGCAACTGATCTCAACGGAGACCGGAAGAATACTAACGTGGTACTAAATGTTTTAATAGTCGGTTCCTACTTTCTCTCTGCCTACCCTGCTTCGTGCGTTATACAGCATGAAGCTTAAAAACTCTTAACAATAAAATTGCTCTATACACCCTGCTCTGTAGGCAAAATATTAAGTTACAGATTATAAAATCCAGCGTAGTTGTTATTAATTAACCAACAATTTTACATAGTACAAATTTGACGTTCATTTTAAAATAATATTATTACAGAAAGATAAAAATAATATAAAACTCACATTGTAATTTATAACTTTTGATTTACCACTTAACTGTTAAAGCGTGTTTTCATTCGACAGAAACCAAGTGTCTGATAACTTATCAGTAAACAACGGACTTATATAATAATTTTATCATTTGTATTTTTTAATTAAATAAATGTTTTATATTTTATATTACTGGCTGTATCATGACGGTTGTAGATTCGATCTTCATTAATTTATATATAAATTCAGAAGCCATCAGAAGTAGAAAGCAAGTATATTCTGTTATCTTCTGTCTTTAAATAATGTGAATCCTAAACCAGTGTTCGCGACTTGCGACCACAGCTGCAGCACAGTGTAGGCTTTAGGGGCTCCTTTACAATTCACAACATTCTCCTTCACTGCTCCAGGTCTATGACATGAATGAAGGCACTGCTCCAGCCCTATAACATATTTATACTGGCGTTTCTGGATAAATTTATTTAAAATTTGTCAAAGAGTTGATAAATAATCTGGTAATGAAATTTTAAAAATCTGGTAATGAGGCAAAACCACGGCGTTGAGTTCTACCTGCTGTTGGCTCTAGGAATTGTATTGATGAGAATTTTTTAAGGAAACATCTTTTTGTGGAACAGTGAAACATTTAGTTTGTGTCGATGGGAACAGAACCTACACCCATTATATTTATCCATCGACTAATAAGCACATCCCAACATTACAAAAAATACTTAAGATTATGATAAAGAACCTTATAGACTTCCATTGTTTTGATAACAAAATGTATTTATCGGTACTTAAAATATTAAATTCAAATGACGCATACAGGGCTTGCATTATTCATAAAGTATTTAATAAATATAATCGGCAAATGACTGAATATAGGTTCAATGACGATGATAATATCATCATTTAGTTATTGTTTTTGTAAAAAGCTTACATTTACTTATAAAAACTTCACGCTGTATCCCGCACACAGCAGGGTAGAAGAACCTAGTGTTAAGACACTCCGTTCTCCACTTTCTGCCGAATTCTGGAGGCATTGCGTATTGAATGGCAGAGCTCAACCCCGCGCCTCAATGGCATCTATGAGAAAATCACATAAGCTTAAAATTTTCATCCGATTATATTTTTAGGGCTCCGTACTTTTTAAGGAAAACGGATGCTGTGTACGGGATACAGTGTGTAGCTGATTTAATTATTTTTACGAATACGTTTGTAAGAGGCAGAATTAAGAGATTCCGCTTCTTCAATCAACGCTGTGTGTCTTAATACACATAATAACTGTTTTGTTGTACTGTGTAGTGCAAGACAGCTATATTATATATAAAACACGAACGAAGTTCAGTGTATTCATTAAGTAGTTCAGTAGTTTAAGCGGGCGAAGCCGCGACATGATTAAATCGACAAAATAATAAGAATTCAAAAATAGCATATTTATCAGTATTATAAAGATTTCTGTTTCATTATTTTCAGACATTATGTAGATAATAATTTAAATAATTATTTGCATACAATTTCAAACTCTACAAACAGATATATTGATAAGTGGCTTTGGGAACGACACTATACCGCGAGGCACTTCGTGCTGAGAACACGTTATACCTGTCACACTAATAGCATATGAACCGCGTAAAGAAACAGGTTCATTAAAAAAATATCTAAAAATTGTTTTTAAGCGAATCGTGAATGAAATAATACAATGTGAGTATTTTTTTCATTAATTATTAAATAGCTAAATATTTAGAGGCTTGTTGGAACTGTGGGTTGGATTCCTATTTGTGGTAACTAAATATTTAATCTTTTTAATTCGTCACTGTGGTAACCGAGAAAAAATCGCGGTGTTAAGTTCCACCAGTTATCACGCGATGGTTCAAAAATTCGACGAAAAGTGAGGAACGGAACACTAAATTCACTCTGCCTACAATGCAAATTGCGGGATACAGCGTGAAAGAAAGAAATAGTAGAAAAAAATGTGTGAAAATCACTCTAAATGTTTGCAAACAACATGATAGAGAGTTATTTTTAACACGTTAGCTAAGATTGTATTACTACTAACCGGTTGTAAAGTGTATCGGTTATATAATTTAACTAGTGACCCGCTCGCGACTTCGACCGCTTGAACTACACAATTATTTAATTACTAACCTAGATGTTTTCGTTTTCTAATCACATAATTCAATAGTACTGCTGAAAAGTTTTAGAACATTCGTTTGAGCTGCTCCAAAAAATTGTATAAAAAAAAAGATAGACAAAAGAATTAAAATAAGTTGTTTGTATTTTATTATGATAACAACATACACTTAAAAAGATATATGTTCAAATCACAGACAGACACTTAAACTTCATTTTACGAGTATATGCAGATATAGACAGTGGAGGTATCGTATACGAGTGTGCGATGAATAATTTCTGTGTTATTTTTGCCCGTATTTTGGTTTAGTTTGGTGTAATAGTGTACATACATACACACATACATATAATGTGTAAATTTTTTCGAGGATAAAAAATATAAATAAAATATTTTTTTTGATAATACGCTTCCCCGTAGTTTATATTTATATGGACAAATGTCATATAATTAATTAAGAAACTATTGAATACTTTAAAAGTAAAAATAAATTTAAAAATGTAAACTTCTAGAGAGCTCAAGTGGCTCCCAATGTGTCTACAAAGGAATACTCATATTTTCCATCTTCTTTAACTTCTTAGGTTCCCTTTGCGTAACCTGCCGTGTGCGGGATACAGCGTTATATTGTATTGTCATCTAATCTACACATAAGTATCAAAGTGCATATAATTCAGATTCTAAGTTAAAAAAGATTATATTCGTCGTGTATATTTAGATTTGTTCACCAAATTAACATTTAATAATTGACGTCAGCAATTTAAGCGTGTTTTGTACGAAATTGCCGTCTATTATTTTGACCTTCAAAGTTCAGGCAACTGGTAAATGCTTTGATTAACCAATTATGAACCTAAATGTATTGTAATAAAATGTAATTTCAATTGCTATACACGTGTAAACCGCTCGGAACCGTAATTTGTTCTGCTACTAATCTGTATAAATAAACATACGGTTCAGTTAAAGATACAAAAACTTTTTACATTTGAAAGTGTTATTCTACAGTTAGAAGAGAAAAATATTTTGTAGAAGACACATAAAAATTAGCTCTGGCTAAGTCTCTCATCAAATAAAGAGATACTGGCAAGCTTAAGAAGTTGTAACACGCATATAAGAACATAGCTCGATGAGAACGTGCGGCTAGTTGATCAACCGTCAAACGGTTGCCAAGAAGCGCGGCTTCAAATCCCGCTACGTTAAAATTTTTATGTTTTCTATAAAGGAGATATAATAAAAATTGTTATACAACAGACTTCCTAATAACTAGATATTGTATTTTCAAAAGTCAGAACGCAATGGATCTCAATGACTTTCATCATAATGTACTATAATTTACGCAAACAGATTATCTAAATCAATATTTTTTAGATAAAATAATTTTTAACAAAAAAACCAACTTGAAACAATTAAAATATAATTTGCTGAACATGAAGTAACGTAAGCGTAAGTGTTTTCTCACTTTGAAGTGGTTGGCAAGTGACACACACAGACAGACAGACAGATTACCTCATTGTTATAGTTCGGCCATATTTTAATTAAAATTCCGCTCAATAAATTTTTAGATGATTGATATTCATCAAAGGAAAGTATCTTACTCTCTAATGCCAGGTTCTAAGGTTCTCTCTGCCTTTAAAGCTGTATACAGGATAGTGTGAAGACACAAATAATATATAAATATTCAACCAACTGCGTAGTACCACCCGGATGAGGATCACGTGACGTATACTCGTATCTGGTGTATCCTGCGGTTATCTGATAGCGGGCAGTGATTGAACTAGTTATTATCTTTATTGTTTTTTGAGTGTAATGTGCTATGAACGAGTTTGTTATGTTCACCTTTAATTTATTTATTGTTTAAAAAATATTTATTCAGCAAGGTCGAATTGTAACAGTACCTCCTTCCTGGCTGACCTTCCAGAATAACCTACCAATCATACTTGAGGAAGGACTAGTTAAGATCATAATTACTTGAGGTAAGGATGCCCCAGTAGGGCATGTAAGGAGATTGATGACGAAACGAAAGAGGCATGCAGAGATGAAGTGTATGATGAACCGTAAAGCCACAAAAATACTTTGTTTTTATAACGCCGTAGTGCTGCACGATATTAAAAAATAATAAATTTCTAAAGCAAATGTTCTTTTCAGATGTTGTTCCTGATATGGTCGGTGGTACTTCTGGCCGTCATAGTACTGTATTTCAACAGAGTGTACTCCAGGTTCAGTGACCATGGAGTAAAAAACCTCAGACCGGTGCCCTTCTTTGGCAACATGACTAGCATCATACTCCGGCAAAACCACTTCGGTGATCATTTGGACACGATGTATAAAGCATTTAAAGATGAAAGGTTAGTTCTTGTTACTTGGCTACTTCATTGTTGGTTAAGCAAAGGGAATCTGGAAACCTAGTGTCAAGACACTCTCTCATTAAGGTTCTTCTGTGTCACACTTTCCGCCGCATTCTGGAAAAATGTTATTTCATAAAATATATTTTTTAAATATAGTCATTTTAAACATTTTAGACATTTTGATTTTAAACTAAAATTGTATTTGATCTAAAATTATATTGGAGAAAACTTTATACATGTTGAATATGGTGGTGGTGGTTTGATTAAGCGGTACTATATTTTTTAAGGATGTTTTTATACCTAGTCTTGCCACAAATATTGCTACAAAGAAAAAATATACATTATACATAAAATTTATTACCATTACAGAGGGTTAGTATCATAATAATAATGAACCATAAAATTATATAGTTTCTTTGAAGTAGTCTCCATTGGCTGCTTTAAACGTTGGCGCCAGTTATCAAAAGCAACACGTATTCTTTCTTAGGGGCTCAAAATAATCATGGCATTTAGAGCATGTCTTACTCTCGAAAATTTGCCATAAATTATAATCCAGTGTATTGACGGCAGGTCTAAGCGACTGTCTTCTACTCTGATGAAGTCGAGAAATTGGCTAGTAAAATATTTTAGTTTTGATAAGAATAAATTTTTGGTTCTAGGTTTGTTGGCAGATACGAGTTCGTCAGACCGACAGTATTGTTACGCGACATTGAACTGGTGAAGAAAATAACGATTAAGGATTTCGAATATTTCATAGATCACAGAGGATTTACCGATGAAAAAGTAGAGCCACTTTTTGCAAGGAATTTATTCGCTTTAAAAGGTTGGACATTTACTTAGGCCTTTATTGCTTTATGGAAATAGCTTACAATTGTATCCCTGACTACAGGTGCAGGTGGGTTGTATCGAAACGGTTAGCGAGATGACATGTGTTTTTCAGTAATTGTTGAGATTTACGCAACATAACAAACATATTGTTACGTAACGAACGTAGTACGAAATCTGTATAAATAGTATCTGTAACATAATTAGTTACACAGTTTACACTATTATATAAATGTTGTATGAAAAAAATTTCAGTAAAATTTAAAAATTGATCGCCCAAGCAAATCGCCAGCCAATATTTTGTGTTCATCAAACGACAATACATTTAAATAAGTTATTTCCAAATTGCAAAAAAAAAACATATTCTATTTAATAACACCCAGGCGACGAATGGAAGGACATGAGGTCAACTCTCAGTCCTGCATTCACGAGCTCCAAGATAAAACTGATGGTACCCTTCATGGAGGAAGTAGGTGACCAAATGATCAGAGCACTGAAGAAGAAGATTAGCGAATCTAAGAGTAAGTAACAAATTACTTCTTCTTTAATGTTTTCATATTGTTTCTGCGAGGCTTGTCGTGGTGCAAGTTATAAACGTGCAAGTTTCACACCCATTCGAAGTAATGAAATATTTAACATTTTAATTTTCTTCGCTCTGGTAACGAGGCAAAGGGCGATGCTGAATTCCGTCACGCAACACACAATACCTGTATATCATACCAGGCGTATTAAACGCCAAGAAGTGACCACGTTCTCAGGCTCCCTCTGTCTACTCTGCTATATGTGGGATACGGCTGGAAGCCAAAAAAGGTATCGACATATTTCTGAGATGATTAATGATACTTATTGTAGTAGTATGCCACTTAGTTGTTATTATGTAGAAAATAACGAATTTCTATAGTTTTGTATCTAATGTAATGTAAAAATTTTCTTTTATTAAATTCATATTTTTATGTTGTTTTAAAATCGTTGCGAAAATATTGGAAAATGCCCACCCACCTTGGTAACATATCACGCCACCCAGCATGCTAAGCGTGAAGCTAAAATATCAAACTTAAACACATGTTATAAAATCTAAGAATCCGAATTACGCACTACCAATTGATGTATCATCAAGAAACTTGACAATTATTATGGTAGCTGTTCTGGTGAGGAAATTAGAAGATAGGTGACAGGACCTTGGATTGCTTACTGTAAAAAATATATCGAGTTAGTGCTCATTAAATTCTTCTTATTTATTGTGTTTTACTAAAAATCATGATTTTAGTTTATTAAACTATTATTTTCTTATACTTTCAAACAAAGACTTATTTCCATAATATTTATAGGTTATTGTAATATAATAAAGCTTTGCATAAATGATTAATTACTCACCGCTCTTTAGCTTCTAAGAAATCAAGCCTAATTATAAGTTATGATGAACTTTAATAATCTTTGAAAAAAATACATGTAATCTTTTATAATGAAGATTATATATAGATTAAATAACATATAATTTTTTATACCCCTTAGTCTTACAAAATGTATAGACGTGGTTATGAGTATAACTTGCGTCGATATACCGCGGCGTTGAAGAACGTCAACGAAAACTGCGTGCAAAATGTTAATTTTATTTGTTTTTACAGTTAATAGAAGAACATAATAAATATCATTTTAAATAGAAAAAAAGTTAAAATTCGACATTAAGTTACTTTTGTTCAGGAGTCTGGGGTAGCATTAAAAGAGTTTTCATTTAAGTTGTAAACTTTAAGTATTTACTTTTTAAAAAATCTTGCATATTGCAGGGTGGGGAGAGAGAGAAAGAGATGTAGTGTTGAGGCTACCCATCGTTCAATTTTCATTTTGTGTCGAAATTCGCAACTCAACAGTACGCTTTGTCGTTATTCCAAAGCAAGATATTTAAAATAATTCATTATCCCGAGTGGGAATCATCATCATCATCGTCACCACAACCGTCGCGCTTACAGTCAGAGGCTGTGGCACTGGGCCACCACCGTCCTAATAGTAGTTAATATGATTAAATAACTTATTCCTTCCAGCTGGATACTTGGACGTAGATTGTAAAGATCTAACAACGCGTTACGCCAATGACGTCATCGCGTCTTGCGCTTTTGGCCTCAAAGTGGACTCTCATACTGATGAGGAAAACCAGTTCTACGAGATGGGCAAATTGGCTTCCACCTTCAAATTCCGTCAAATGATGCTCTTCTTCTTACTTTCCGCTTGTCCAGCTCTTGCCAAGGTAGGTAGTTTTATACTATATTTCGTAACCTTTTCTTCTATAGGCTTTTGTAGTAATTTTGTATATTATGAACATAAAAAAATCAGCTTCACGCTGGATCCCGGACACAACAGGGTAGGGCATAGGGAACATAGTGTTAAGATACTGAGTTCCTCACTTTCCGTCGAATTTTATTTATAAATAAGAAAAAACGAGAAATTTTTACGCTTATAATCTTTGAAAATGAGTGCTAATAATAAAAAATATAAGCAAACAAACAACAGTTTTTTTTGCCGTACACGATAAGTCTGACATTAACGTCTCGTTCTGATCGATTCTAAAAACATCTCGACCAAAACAACAATTTTTCAAACAACAACTATGACTTAGCAATATCTGCGTTCGGGACAATATATATTATACTGTTTATTTTACTTTATAATACCTCGTCGTGCCAGTCGTGCTCGTGATGAAAAGTGAATCGGGAAAGGAAATTTCATAATGGGAACGGAGTGTCTTCAGCTTACCATGCCATGCTCTGAAGCTAAAACTAATAATAACACCCAAATACTGTGCCACTCCGCCGTCTGTGCGTTGGGCACAGGACGTCCTCACTCTATACTTACATATACCGTGAAATATTACTCACTTCGCAGTTACAGCTTACATTTTATAAAAAATTAAGATAAGCTTGTTACGCCAAGTTTTCTCTCCCAAAAAGTTACTAAGTCTTTTATGGGTCGGAGTATACGTGTTCCTCGTGAGTTTCTTGTCGGCTCTTCTTAGCAGGACTGCCTTCCGAACCTGTGATAACATTTTTTAATATTCATTCGACGATGGTTATAATAGTCTACTTGAATAAGGAATATTTAGAATTTGAATATATTACGTATTCGTTCAAGCGTCGAGGTGTAATTTAATCAAGCATTTACATAATGTTATTATTGCTCTCGCAGGACATTTCAAGGTCACTTTGATATATGAGACGGAGTTATTTATTTTTTAATGTTCACTTCACGTCATTCATACACAGAGAACATATAGTATATTATAACAATATTCGAGTATTAAACAAAAATTATATGCTAGTTTCACTCTTTCTTTTATGAGAATCAGATTTTTTCTCTAAGGAAATGACGGGCAAATTAAAATAATTTAAATATACGTCAAATGGGAATCGAAGTCACAATTACCGAATGTCCAATGTGCGACGATGACTCCATATATATTGACTAAAAAATAATATGATTCGTATTTAAAACTACCAAAGATATCGACACTGTACTGGTAATAATAATAAAAGGTAAAATTGTTTACAGTATATGAAGCTCACGCTCTTCTCGAATCGTATAAAGGATTTCTTCATTGAACTCGTAACAGGTACAATGAAGAACAGAGAGATGAAGAACATCATCAGACCCGACATGATTCATCTTCTTATGGAAGCCAAGAAAGGTTTGTTTTTTTTTAGGCTATTTATTATTATCTTGCAACATAACACGCGGCATTGAGTTCCGCTATCCGCACACAATCTTCCTAAAATTGGCGAGAAAGTGAGGAAGTGAGTGTATATTAGTATTTCTCTGCCTACCCTGCTATATACAGGATAAGTTTATAAAGTGAGACTAGGCAGGTAATTTGTGTTTATAAACTTTAAAGTATCACTTTGAATGTATCTCAAAGTAATGTTTGTATAACCATTGTTTACAAAAGCAGTTTAAGTTTTATACTTATGTACTTGAGATAATAATCGAAAATCACTTGTAACATACAAACAACGTAAATAGCATTTATGAGTAAAAGATGGACAGTCGTGAAACAGGTTTGACTCCCACATGGAGGACTGGAATGAAGAGAAATAGGATCTTGGGTCAGTCCTACATACTGTCTGAGACTGAAAAAACAATACATTTATATCACAGTTAAAGTATTATATTTAATACGTCAACAGTCTCTAAATTTCGTAAAATCAAACGGTAGATAGTCTATCTGTACTTCTATACTATTATAATATTATAAATTTAACTCAAGAATTTGTTTGATTAAACATGCAAATTATAGGAACTAATTACTCGAATTGAAAAATTATTTTAGTGCTGGCTGAAGTACTACACCACCATTCGATATTATCAACTTTACCGGGGACAAAACTACTTCTGGTTTTGGTTAAGTCTACAAAATTATAAAATTATCCAGTGACACTTTGTTCGTAGGACGACTTGCTCATGAAGAGAAGGCAGGAAACGATGTTGTTCAGGACACAGGATTCGCTACCGTTGAAGAGTCAGCTGTCGGCAAGAGGTCTAGTGATAGAGGTTCGTATCAATTCAAGTTACAATTTTACAATACAATAAACAATAAGTTTCACATGTTCCCCATGAACTGCCAAATTATCGATAGATTTACAGTGAAAATATTACTTTTTTTATTCTGGTCATTAAAAAAAATATTAACAATTTCATATCATATCAAAAATTATATAAATCATTGTTAGCTAATTAAACAATTTGTTATCTCTAGAGTACTTGATACAGATTATTTATCTTATCTTATTACTCGATATGGACTGTTGTATCGTCATTCTTTTGAAGCGTGCCACCGGGGAGTACCCCGGTAATAGGTAGATTCATTTTAGATCCTTATCCTTAAATCTACCAAATAATTAGTAATTACGAGTAACTATGTATCCTATTTCAATTAGTTTAGAGAAGAAACTTTATAATCCTATAATATATTAAGTTTATTTGCCCAATATAATAAAAATAATGATGTACATATTATGAAAGCTAATTTTTGTCTACACATAGAATTTTTGGAACTCTCCGCGTAAATTAAACACAAAATCAACTTCTCACAATTAAAATTTACATTTCCAGATTCTCATCAACTTTCTTTTTGTCTATCCATGCGAAATATCACCTCTACATTAAAAAATAAAAGTTAATGTTCAGGTCCGTCTGTAATGAACGATTTCGTTTCTAGTTTGGTCTGACAATGACTTAACTGCCCAAGCAGTATTGTTCTTCATCGCGGGCTTTGAAACCATATCTACAGCGATGTCGTTCGCATTACACGAACTGGCTGTACACCCTGAAGTGCAAGATAAGTTGGCAAAAGAAATCAGAGAGCATGATGTTAAGAATAATGGCAAATTGAACTTCAATGATATACAAAGCATGACTTACATGGATATGGTGACATCAGGTGAGCTACCATATAGTTTTAAGGAAAAGGAAATAAACAATTTTTGCAATTGTTTTAAAAACAAAATAACTGGATTTTATGGTTAATTAAATATTTGTATTGTTTGTAGAGGTTCTCAGGCTTTGGCCACCAGTGATGGCCCTGGACAGAATGTGTGTCAAAGACTACAATATGGGTAAACCTAACAGCAAAGCTACCAAAGATTTTATTGTAAGTAAATATTAATTATTAATGTAATTATCTCTATAGAAACGAATATTTGATTTATTAAATTGATTGTTTTCAATGCAATAGATGAGAGAAGGTGAAATACTTGGCATTCCGGCGTGGAGTTTCCACCGCGATCCGGAATACTTCCCTGATCCTCTTAAATTCGACCCTGAGAGGTTTTCAGAAGAGAACAAACATAATATCAATCCCGTGGTATACATGCCTTTTGGTATTGGCCCTAGAAATTGTATTGGTAAGTATTTTTTTATAAAATTTCGGAATAGAGAATAGAATTTTTAATTTGTTTTGTAAGATAAGATATTAAAGATATTTCTTATTATTCTGTTTCACAAGTTAAATAAGTAAGTGAATATTATTTATCCGAAGAAAAATCGTTTAACCGAAAATATTTTTTAAATACAAACATTCTTACTTTTCCCAAACTCAACGTCGCATTTTATATTTACCCAGAGCGAAAAATGAATTAATGAAAATAATTCATTCCCTCGATTGAAAATCGAACTCATAACCGTTGCATGTACAACCAAGGTGGAAGTGCAGCAGATGTGTAAAGAGGAGCATGTTTAATTTTCTTTCCCCCAGGGTCAAGATTCGCCCTCTGCGAGCTCAAGTCCCTCCTGTACCAGATCCTACTCCACATGGAGGTGTCGCCGTCGGCGCGCACGCGTCTCCCCGCGCAGCTCTCCACGGAGTCGTTCAACCCGCGTATACTCGGTGGACACTGGCTTACATTTAAAATACGAGATTAAAAATTATTGATAATATATTGCTTGTGAGCTTTTTGCTCGTTTTATTATTTGTACTTTTGCGTTAATAAAATAAGTATTAATTGGTTTATTAACCGATGAGAAAACCGTAAAAGGTTCTCAATTTTCCACATTTTTCACTGTATATAGGCCCAAAGATGGATTCCATATAAATTTTGTGGCAATTTGTTCAGCACTGCACTGCACAGCAGCAGATATTATAAATGTATATTTACACTGTTCACTTTATGACTTTTCTTCTTCAGTTAATATTGCTTTCTACATATTTTTTTTTATATTTATTCAAATAAATATTGGAAGGGAATTAAAAATTGTTTTATTTAAATATTAGAAGTGATCTAATTGAAATCCTATTAAATTCAATTTTACTACAAATTTACAGTAAATATCATAATTTTAATGTATAAGCTCTTTAAGTGGCATATAGTATATGAGGCCGTCATAGCGCAGTAACACAAGAGTGTAACTGTAACATGACGGTTGTGGGTGCGATCTGGTGCTATCTTTGAATATTTTTTTTAAGTGTCATATATATATAGTTTATTTTGTAATATTTTCTAGTGAGAATAACCAGACATATTGTACAAAAACAAGCTTGTATAAGGCAGTATTACTAGCACTCCCCTAAGTAATCTTCTAAGCTTTTTTTTATTTAATTTATTACTCATAATTAAATAAGTTACTAACTTTATGTTATTAGTACTTAAGGAAAAATAAATGATTTGCAATTTATATCATATTTGTTATATTTGATGTAGGTAAAGCTCTAAATAACATATGTACCAAATTTCATACAATAGACTAATTTTTTCTGCAATATACAGCGTAATTATAATATAAAATATAAAAAATAATAATTTGAATAATGTAAATACTTTTCTTTTGAAATATCGCACAAGCTGCAGATTCCCAATCGAAGTCGAATAAAATATTTAACTTATTCATTTCCTCGCTCTGGTGTCGAGGCAGAGCAGAGAGCTATGGGAGCTGTGGGAGCGGTATATCTAAACATTAGCCTCAGCCTGTCTTGCTAATCTTGCGTAATACAGCGTGAAGCTGTCAATCCATGTTATAATTTCAAACTATGCGTTAAAATATGCATGTTCCTCGTGACTTAGGGTAGCGTGGTGTTTATTTTTAAATCTTGCTATTTTTGTAATTTTTTCATTTTATTTTAGGGTTCAGTACCTCAAAAGGTAAAAATGGAACCCCATAGAATCATTTTGTTGTCCATCTATTAAGATAATTTATCTCCAAACCGCGTGGCGGGAACTAATACGAAATTCTATGTGCAGAGGGGACTTTTTTAAATTTATCTAAATTTAACTTGATTAAATCTGATGCTCAATACAAAGCATATATACTTTCTTAATATTATACACTTTTGAAAAGCTGACATTTTGATCACTTGGTTATTCTTGACATCGGCGATGTGTTCACTCACATTCTTATATTTATATTCTCATAAAAGAGAAAAGGTTACATTATAATTGTAAACATGATAAATACAAGAAAAAAAGATAAGATAAATATAAGAAAAAAAGATAAGATAAATAAAGTATATTTCATAAAAAAAAACTTAGTTGAAACGCTTACGTGTTGCCAAGCAAGTTTAGATCAATTTAGAGGTCTACATTCTGCACCACTTGTGTGTTGTATGTCGGTGATATGATACGTATTTTGTGTTGACACTTCTAATAGTTTGATCGTACAAAATGGTGAGTTACCAGATGTGTTTTTCTATTGAATAACATTAATCTTAAACCATATTAATAACATTCTTACAAACAAAAATTGCGTTATAAGTGAAATTGCACTTATTTTTGATATTTTACAAAAATTTTGAAGATTTTTAGAAAACTAAAACTTTTTATTTAAATTATTACATTTCAGATTATCCCATTAATATGGACAAGTGTCCTTCTGGCAATAATTTTAATATATTTACGTACAAAATACTCGAGATTTAGTAACTATGGTGTACGGCACGTAGGAGTGTTACCCTTTTTTGGAAATATGCTAAAAGTTATATTCCGGCGAGTGCACTTCATTACTGGTATGGAGGAAGGCTATCGTATGTTTTCCAAGGATAGGTAAGAATTTGTATTTACTTTCACGCTACATTCCGCACATTGCAGGGTAGGTAAAGGGAACCTGGAAACATATAGTTAACACTAGACGGATCACAAACCGGGATCAGCTCCAGCATACCAGGACCCTGGGGTCGTGGGCGGCGGTGATCACTTAACATCAGGTGATCCTAACGCTCATGTGCTTTGTATTTTTAATAAAAAAAAATGTCTTTCAGTGTTCTATCCTTTAAAAATTCCTGAATTGTGTAATATTATATATTCGTAGTAATGTTTTTAGTTACTTTAATGGTAAACTTAGACATAACTGAGATTAGATTGCATTACAGAATAATGTTAACTATTATGTACTCAAAAAACAGAGTTAATCCTCACTAGGTTCTTCCTGTTATCTTGCAATATTAGAGAATTTTACCTTAATAGTTATTTTTTAAAGATTTATAGGACGATATGAGTTCCTGGAGCCCGTTATTATTATACGAGATCTAGATCTTGTCAAGATGGTCACGGTCAAAGACTTCGAATATTTCCATGACCATCGAGCCTTCGTAGATGAAAAAATTGAACCGCTGGCTGCACGAAACTTATTCTTATTAAAAGGTAGAAATATTTTTTTATCCTAAATATCTATTTTGTGTTAAATATAGTATATGGTAATATACCTATATATATGGTAATATAATTTACCTTGTTCTTCTAAATTCATATTTTTTTTTCTTAGATATATTTTGTATATATTATCTTGAAACGTATAATATACAGGACAAGATTGGAAGGACATGCGGTCTACTCTAAGTCCCGCGTTCACTAGCTCCAAAATTAAGGTGATGGTGCCCTTCATGGAGGAAGTCGGCGACCAGATGATCAGAGCTCTAAAGAAGAAAATTTCTACTTCTGAGTGTAAATAAAGTGTCAATACTTTTTTACTATCTTGTCAGTCTTGATTTCTTGAAAAGAGTTCGTTTGGTCTACTTAGTTTTCCATGCATTTTTAAATTTTTTTCTATACATGTTGGTATTATTGTCCACATATTTCTTGGTAACTAAATCATAACACGGTGATCCGTCAGATTAATTTATACGAGATGATTGATCGAGAGAAGATGATTTTACAATTCAATTTTCTCCAAAAGATCGATAAATGTACTCACTTATCCACTTTTTGAAATATACTTTTTTAAGGTTTTGCAAACTTTAAATATATGCATTTAAATTTTAATAATTATAGCTGGATATATTGATGTCGATTGTAAAGATCTGACAGCACGATATGGGAATGACGTCATCGCCTCGTGTGCTTTTGGGCTCAAAGTAGACTCTCATGCTGATGAAAATAACAAATTCTTCCAAATGGGTAAAACTGCATCTGCTTTCAAAGTGTGGCATATGCTCATGTTTTTCATTCTTTCTGCTTGTCCATCTGTTGCAAAGGTAAGTTGAGTTTTTTTTATAGGTAAGGTAAATATTTTTTTCTGATCTGTCTCATGAATCATGACAAAATGCAACAAAAAATTAGCATTATTCATCAATTACTAACGGACAATTGGGAGGAAAACGTGAAACTCTTGTTTTTAAACAGATGTTTGATCGAATAAATAAAATTCTGAAAAAAAGAGACTAATTGTACTATTTTCTGAGGGTCGAACATCAAAAATGCAAACATTTACCGCCAATTTAATAAAGAAAAAGAAGAAAATTCCGCGCAGGAAATTCAGCGCAAATTTGTTTTCTATGATAGCGTGATAGTAGATTGGAGCGTCTGGGATTAGCAAATTAAACTTAGTTGTATACAACGCATCGGCTCGGGTGGCTGGCGATCATTGTAGGTCATATGTATGTCGGACGCGGCGCTCCTCACAATAGCTACTAAATTGAAGTCAATTTGTTTCAACGCTATTAGGAACTTATGTCATGCTTCATTGTTGTTTTAAGATCGTCTTGTACGTATATATATATATTTAGTATTTTGGCTAAATCAATGTTCGTTCTGTTTATTTTATTTTGTACAAAATGAAGCGTACGCCCTCAAATCCGACTCGTTTAAGTTGTTTTTTTTATATAAATTTTATTACTATCGATTTTTTTTATCATTCACTACTCTAAATTTTTATCGATACATCTACAAACTAGTGCGGCTAAGGATCGTCAGATCAGATAGATTATCTCTTTATTTACAAATGAACCGTTTGATGGATTTACCTGCGATTTCAGCCTTTTATAAAGTGTTCATTCGTCTATATATTGGAATAAAATATTATCCTATCATTAATACGTTCATTAAGAGACGTAACTGTGAACAGAAGGAATTCGAAGAGGCGTTTTCCACCCCGCAACGCACGGGAGAACAGACCCAATGCTGCACCCGTCCGTAAAGTCGTCAAATTTGACTAACATGAACAGTGAACGTGAACGTGTTAAAGTATTAATTGAATTTTCAGAATCTAACTAAACAATTGCGCCTATAAATTATTTCATTTATATCTTTGTAATACTTTTTCAGAGATTAAAACTGACTATATTCTCTAAGGAAGTGACGAACTTCTTTATAGATCTTGTTTTAAACACAATGAAAGACAGGGAAGAGCGGAACATTGTAAGACCTGACATGATACATTTATTAATGGAAGCTAAAAAAGGTGAATATGATTTTTTTTATTGTTATCTTTCCACTTTACGGAAACCAACATTTAATAGAGAAAAACGGAAACTTAAAGTCTGTGGCACACAGCCACTTAAAAGAAAATATACTTCATATTACCAAAGATATCCATATCCGATACAAGTCCTCGGTGGGCGAGCCCAACTCGTACATGACCGGTTTTTTTATTCCACATTCTTAATATATTATGAAAAAATATTAACATTACTTGTGAGAAATTCAAATAAAAGCCATAGTACGTAAAAATTACACATTATAATAATTAAAAATAAATATATCATTGTTTATAAATATGTTATATGACAGGAAATCTTTCTCATGACGACAAAAGCGGCAAAGCAGATCAAGGTGCAGGTTTCGCGACTGTGACAGAGTACTCTGTTGGGAAAAAATCGACCAAAAAAAGTTTGTATTAATATGTTTTTAATGATTGATGATTAATGAGTGTAGCACCAGAGGAGCTACAGGTGCGCTGTTTGAACGTGTGAAGGATACCGTGGAACGTGCCTTGCAGTACTGTGCCTTGTCTGTAGTGCGGTACTTGGCCCTCCCCAGAATTCGACGAGCGGACTGAGCTTTAAGACTCAAGAAGGAATTCTCCAGCGCCAGAGGTACTGGAACGCTCCTGGGATAGTTTGTCATATTCCAGGGAGGGATTGGGGTTGGGAATAAGTAATTGTAAAAAAAATTAAATTAGCTTCACACAGTATCCCGTACACAACAGGAAGGGAAAGGAAGGAAATACAGAGAAAGCCTAGTGTTAATACACTCTGTTCCCACATTTTCCGCCGAATCCCATCACTCAATACGCAATGGCTCGTTTTCAAGTGGAGAGCAAATTGTAATATCTCTCTTCTCTATCTTATTTACTTTCTACCTACACTGCTATATGTGAAAAATGATTCTATCTATCAGAGCGGAGAAATGAAAAAAAATTAAAAAGATAATGCATGAGCATAAAAAATCCTTTTGGTCACAAATTTCGAAAGTTTAATAATCAACATTTTGTTAGTATTAGATGCCATTTCGCAATATTATAAGTATATTTTTAGACTACTAGTCAGATTGCTATTTATTTATTTAGTAAAAATAACACATTGTCTATCGGTTTTATTTTCTTTTCTAGTTTCAGTTCCATTTCTGGAGTGTTTCTTTTTAATTCCATTTTTTTATACAAAAAACATATATCGTCTTACAATACATCTTATTAGTAAATGTATAATTATAATAGTTTTGGAATGAAGAGGCTGTGACACGCAGACGGACAGCCAATCAGATAATGGATGTGACTTCAACTCGTTTTTAAATAAATGTATCTGCCCACTATGCTAAGTAAATAGCGGCGTTAAATTCTGGCGTCTGACAGGCAATATCTATATGTAAAATAGTCATATAAGTTTGTTTATTTGCCAGCATGGTCAGACACAGATCTTGTCGCCCAAGCAGTTATATTCTTTATGGCGGGTTATGAGTCTATTTCAACGGCAACTTCCTTTGCTCTACACGAACTAGCCCTCCATCCGGATGTACAAGAACGTTTATTTCAAGAGATAAAAGAAGAAGATAGAAGAAAAGGAGGGAAAATAGACTTTACTTCAATACAGAATATGACTTACATGGATATGGTTACTTCAGGTACTGGTTTTGTTATTTTGATCTTGATTTAGTAATTAGTTAATATATTTGAATGGTCTCCCATCTACGACGAAATTAGTGACTTATCACTAAGTACTCTCTGCAATTTAGGCAAAAATGTATCCAATCTGTCTTGATACCAGAATGGGTAAAAATAAAACAAAAACATTCATTTACCAAGAAGAGAATCAATCAAACTCACGATCGTCGTGTTAGACGTCACGTGTAACATTGTTTAATTATCTTCAATAAATATTTACAGAAGTATTAAGAATATGGCCACCAGCTATGGCTTTAGATAGAATTTGTGCAAATGACTATAATATTGGAAAACCTAATGAGCACGCTGCGCAGGATTACATTGTAAGTATCCAATGTAATATTTTGTGTTTATCTTTATTATTATTGGAAGCTATGGAAGACCAGTGATATTAAACAATTGCTCACGCTATAATTATAGATTCAATGTCCACTTGGAGGACGAAATAAGACATAAAATTAATGGATTTCTCTCTGATCTTGTAAGATGGGACAGTGCGTTGAACAAAACGTTGAGCAGAACAAAGAAGAGTTAGCATACATTAGATATGAGTTTTAATCACTTAGCAAGTTATATTTTATAAAACCATAACTATCCCTTTTGTTAATTTATTTTTATTTTGTATCCAAAGGTCAAGAAAGGTGAAGTAGTGTATATACCCGTACGTTGTTTTCACTTTGACCCACAATATTTTCCAAATCCCGAAAAGTTCGATCCAGAACGATTTTCTGAAGAAAATAAATATAATATAAACCCCATGGCTTACATGCCTTTTGGGGTTGGCCCAAGAAATTGTATCGGTAAGGATCACTCAATACTATAAAAAATGTTCAATGCTGTATTTATTCATCTGTATGTTTGTGGTGAACAGATGAACGAACTTAGATTTGTTTAAAGCGGACTGAATAGAGAGTAATATATTAATCTGATATTATTTTATAATTAAGATAAAATGAGGGTTCTAGTTTTTTGATTACTTTTAGACCCTTTGGTGTCAATGGATGTTTATTTTTAATTTATTTTATGTGTTTTATGTAATCTTATTATTATTTCAGGGTCAAGATTTGCTCTTTGCGAATTAAAGGTACTGCTATACCAGATACTACTGCATATAGAAGTGTCTCCATCTGAGAAAACTAAACTACCTTCTACATTGTCAAAAGAGTCTTTCAACCCCAAACTTGATGGCGGCCACTGGTTAAGATTTACAATTAGATGTTAATTACTCGATTTTTTTTTTTATTTTTTATTATAATTTTGTTTTATTTTAATTAAAAGAACCTATTTTTTACAAATAAAACAATTTTATTTAAACGTTTAAAGTAATAAGTTAAAATAACAAAACTTATTAACTTTATATGGAATTTATACAAAATGCAGAATATGAGCAGTTATTAAATTAATTATAAAAAGCAACTTCGCGCTGTATCTTGCATATAACGGGAGGTTAATAATAACCAAGCCGCCAAAATGTAAATAAAACATTTATTTTTTAAAAGAAATTATTGAAAATAATTATTATATTATTAATAAAATACATTATATATTATCAATATCATTTATTCGGAAATCATACGTAAAATTATCATATATTATTACAAAATAAAAACATGGCGCATGCTATGATGGTATGATTCATATTACACAAAATAATTAAGATAAGAAATGGACCTTGTTACCATAGTTAATATAAGTAATCTATTAAAGATAATATTACATTTTTTGTTGTGTCAATAACAAATATTTTTTTCAACTTTGCGCTCCCGATAGTTTGTGGGTTCGATACCTAATTGAGGAAATGAATATTTTATATTTTCAGTGGAGCTAATAAGTATATTACATTACAGTCACCAATAGTTAAGTACATAATAATTTATTATTGTTTATTAATACGTTGAAAATATTTGAATGTGGTATTTATATTATATTTTTTATTATTATATTTATATATATATATTTTATAAGACAGAGTATTGATATATCTTTTTTTCTTAATAATGCATTTGTTTTGATAATACAATATTGTTGTCGTTATAAATAAAATAAATTTTCTTAGGTTTCATTGTAGTAAATTAAGTATAGAATAATTATCGCAATTGATACTCCGAATAATCGCGAATCTGAAGTCCAGATAATCGAGTTTCTACCGTAATATTGATTGTTTATAAAGCCAAGCATAAAATCTATCTTATATTACAACATTCTTTCTACATATTTATATGGTTTTTTTATTCTATTTTAGTAATAAAGATTTGGCTTATTTTTAGTAAAAAAATCCAACTGCGCTACATTGGTATATTTTTTATAGTGTATTGTATGGGATAGGCAGTATCCTATTGTCATGACACTTCATTCTCCGCTTTCCGCCCGAAATCGAAACATTGTTGAGTGAAACATTGTCACGCAACATCAACGTCACGCAGTCTAGGATGACATTATTTATACTTATTTTAGAGATATTTAGTTGCGTATTTTAAAACGCAACCAATGACCTCCCTTCAACTTTGGATTGAATGTCTCGGTGGACAATTGTGCTGGTATGCAGGTTCTTTCAGACGGCGTCACCTCGAAATGCAGAATTATTTGATACAAAAGTGATTTCAACTCGCATAGAGCAAATCGTGATCCTGGAAAAAGAAACAATTTATTGGTTTTTATAATTTTAGATAAACTTGAGCTTTAAAAAAGCTTTAAGTTTTAAAAAAGCTTAAGCTTTTAGCTTTTAAAAAATTGACTAATATATCATTGAAAAATAGTGCGTGTTGAGCGGAACTTATCGCCAACCAACTCTCCTAGAGTAGGGGGGGATGGGGGGGTTGGTAAATAACTCAATATTCCAAGTGAAAATCGTACCTACAACCATAACTTTTACACACAAATGTGCTACACTAATTATATAACTTTTCAATAAATATACTGTCTTACCAATACAATTTCTGGGGCCCAATCCAAAAGGCATATATGCCATAGGATTGATATTATGTTTGTTTTCTTCAGAGAAGCGTTCAGGGTCGAATTTCTTAGGATCAGGGAAGTATCGGGAGTCCCGGTGGAAACACCACACGGGTATTGCCAAATTTTCACCTTTCCTTATCTGAAATTTGGAAAAATTGTTTCAGAAACTTATAAAAATGATGAATGTTATGGGGCTCCATAAATGTTACCTACATTATAGTTTATCCGAAATAAAAAACTATCTGTCTCTAAATCTTAATCTCATATAAAAGTTTTAAGAATTTCAAATTCGGTCGGAGTCTAAATTAGACTTGTTATATAATAATTAGTTAAGTATAACGTATAGTACGAAATAATATAATATTAAAAATTACGAAGCGGGGGGTCAAACCTAAGCCTTTTGATTTTAAAATGAATTTTTTTAAATATTAATTAAAAACAATTAACTAAATTATTGATACGTATATGTCTATTTACTTCTTAATGTCCCTTATTTTAATAAATTTAAAATTTAGGCTTGGTGCCAAGTAGTGTATCTTTTTCATGAAAATACTTTTGTCCGATATATTTGGGCGGCACCCTTGTGCCACTGCGCCACGACGGCCTCAAGCTATCTATTAATATTATTACTGAAAATAAATAAATAAATCAGCTTCACGCTGTATACCGCACACAATAGAATACGCAGAGGGAACCTTGTGGAAAGGGGGACCGGAGTGTCTTAACACTCCGGTCCCCCTTTCCACCGAATTCTGGAGGCATTGCGTGTTGAGTGGCGGAACTCAACTGCCTTACGCTTATTATTAACGAACATTTATAAATGAGCCCTCTGAGCTCCGTCTTAAATAATAAGTAAAGAGTTCACTTACAATATAATCTTCTGTGGCGTCGTCATTGGGTTTGCCCAAGTTGTAGTCCTTAGTGCATATTCTATCCAAGAATTGAGCTGGCGGCCATAATCTAAGAACCTCTAAAATTAAAAGAAAGACTATTATATTTTTTTACAATGTGCGATATTTTTATTTTATTTATTTATTTTGTTAGGGAACCAAACAATATAAAATTTACAAATATTACACACAATCCAATCAAGTTTCTACATAAAAATTACAGATAATTAATAATAATATACAGTCAAATTAGAATTTTCAAATAAAAACAGATGATAAAATACACTATTAAAAAAATTTAATTAAATAAAAAAAATTTAATTAATTGCAAGTTAATTTAAATGAAAAAAATGTTATTTTTGTTTGGTTTTTAAAATGAAATGAGATATTGAAAATCTATATATCTATCATATCAAATACTACACCACCTATCTAACAACCGCCATTTTCTTACTTTCACGCTTGTGTATTATATGGGGGCAGATGAAACCAAAAGCTAACTTCAACTCCCTGTCTAAATCTGTTACTCACCTGATGTGACCATATCCATGTAAGTCATACTTTGTATGGCATTGAAATTCAACTTTCCACCATTTTTAGCATGTTCCTCTCTTATTTCTTTAGCCAAGCGATTTTGTACATCTGGGTGTAAAGCCAGTTCGTATAAGCCAAACGACATGCCAGTAGATATGGTATCGAAGCCCGCGATGAAGAACAGCACTGCTTGGGCGGTCAGATCGTAATCTGTCCAAACTAAAAATAATTATACACAAATTAATCTATTAATAGCAAGTACGTGTCTACCGACAGCGACATCTCTTATTTCTGTGTGCGTAAATTACACATTTTCAACATTGGTTAAATGATATGTGAAATATAAAATAGCATACCTCGTGTAATAGATTTTTTTCCGACAGCAGATTCTTCAACGGTAGCGAAACCAGTATCCTGTGCTGTACCATTCGATGCTTTGTCATCATGTGAAAGTTGACCTGTTGCAGAGATTATATTCTTATTCGAGATAAAATATTCTCTATACAGAACCCAGATACTTAATGTCTCTGAGATAGCTCTCCAAACATTCATTCAGGTTTGATAAATCTCATATCCTCTCTACGTAAAATAGATACATTCCTTTAAAAAGAATTTACAACTTCATTATTATTGTGTTGCATATTAAAAATTATTGAACCGTGAATTATTAAAAAAATCAGTTTCACGCTATATCCCGCATACAGCAAGATAGGCATAGGCAACCTAGTATTACTACTATACTACGTTCCCCAAACTTTGCCGAATTCTGGAGGAAATAAACGCCGCATGTCGTTAGAGCAAAGAAACATTGGATGTTTCTCGAGTTGGAATCGAACCCATAACCTGTTTACAGTCAGACGCTTGTGCTTATTTACAATAACAAGATAAAATCCATTAAAGCAATCACATGTGCCGTTATCTCAAGATGTTTATATATCGATAAGTACCTATTATATTTGTTTATGTACACTTAAAGTAATTGGCCTATAGTATTTATATTACATCGTAACGCAATAGAGAATTGTACCGTAGTATAATAGTACAAAAAGGCACATGCGAAGGTAGTGGGTACGATTTTTAATCGGGGAATAAATGCAATAATTGAAGTACGTTTTTGAATAGGTCATGAAAAAAAGAAAAAATATAAAAATTTGCTTATCACTGTATCCCGCGCACAGCAGGGTAGGCAGGAGGAGTCTGGGAACCTGGTACTCACTCTGTTCCCATTAAGAAACTTCCATTCCCTACTTTCCGCAGAACTAAACCGCGCTTTTTCTTACTAAAACGTGGTAATGAAAATTATTTAAATAAACGGGGAAAAAGTTTAAAGCTGGACAATACTTCGAGGTAAATTCGATAATATTTAAGTTATACACAATTCATACTCTTTACGCAATGCTAATGATATAACGACTTATCTTATCGTATTTTCAATTAGTTTTATTAAAATAAAATAACGATATTAAAATTTAAATATACAAATTAATATAATGTTAATTTCTGTGCGACACGCAGTCTCTTAATAACTGGATGGAAAATTGAGACATGAGTGTCTTAACACTAGGTTCCCTCTACCTATCCTGCTAAGCGGAAAAACATGTGAGAGATATACTTACCCTTTTTCGCTTCCATTAGTAAATGAATCATATCAGGTCTAATAATTTTTTTCTGTTCTCGATCTTTCATTGTATGTGTGACAAGATTTAAGAAGAAATCTTTTGTTTGTTCAGAGAACAATGTAAGCTTCAATCTCTGAAAAAAATTAAAGAAAATTACAAGAACATTTTATAAGGAATATCTTTATTTATATTTACGATCAAAGTGTTCTAGATTTCGTAATATACGTAGATTTGTAATTCATAACAATAAGTAATTATATTTAACATAAAAACATAATTTTTAAAAGTTAAATGAATTAATTAAATGATAGCCTTTATCATAATACATGGACACAAATATCAGACGGTAAACGCGACAGTTGTGGGTTCAATCTCCACTCAAGGGAATAACTTGGTGAAACATAATATACAATGTCTCAAAAATTGGGCGAAAAATACGGCAACAAGTATGTTAATACTAGATCCGTTTTTAGGAAAAAAGAAACCCTTATAATATCACTCCGATGTCCATCTGTCTGTCTGTAGATTCCTTTAAGCGTTCCTGAAGAACGCTTGGAGATATCGGGTAAATTTGGTTAGATTGTAGGTATCGGAAATTTCAACCACATATACGGCCCCATCATTTCGTGATAAAAAAAATATTTCTATATTCACTTTGATAAAGATATACCTGTTTATTTCGCAAAAAACGCGTATTTCGACATTATAAAGGGAATCAAAATTAATAGGCTACTTTCGAATAATCGAGAATTATATAATTTGGCAGCTAGCATCAACAGATAGTACTAGTTCAGAAAAAATCATGAGGTATGTGATGAGAGGGCTTTTGGCTAAGCTTAGCCTGATTTTCAGAAAAATCTCGAGAATCTCCAATTATTTTACGGAACCCTCAATGAGATGGCCAGACTCGCGCTTGTCCGGTTTTTTTCTTTATCGAAATATTTATTTATTAAAATATTATGATGCTGATAATAATAAACGAACAATAAAATGATAATTTATTTCATACTCACTCGTACTAGTCCAGGACAAGCAGAAAGAGCGAAAAATAATAATTGCTGGCGAAATTTAAATGTCGACGCAACTTTTCCCATTTCATAGAACTGATTGTCGACATCAGTGTGCGAGTCCACCTTCAGGCCGAATGCACAAGATGCAATCACATCGTTTGCGTAACGCGTCGTCAGGTCTTTGCATTCCACATCGATCGAGCCAGCTAAAAAAATATACAGAAATAATGACAAGAAACTCACATGGAGTTCCTTATAATCTTAAAGGTAAAAAAATATTTGTCTTGACACGCTAATTTCAGAAAATGACTGAAGCCACAAGTAGTGTTGTATAAAGTTAGATAATCATTTGGTTTGTTTGTTTTAAAATGTTATAATATCTTAAGAATTATTTGAAGCGAATGCAAAATTATGGGGGCGATCATCAAGGGAGAAGGTTGACCAATAGGAGAAATGTGTTTATGATTTACGGCACTCCCTGCAACTGAAGTATTTTTTTGAGATACAAAAAAAATACATTCTTATATTTCATACATACAATCTGAATCTTTGATCTTCTTTTTCAGTGCTCTGATCATCTGGTCACCCACTTCTTCCATAAAGGGCACCATCAGCTTTATCTTGGAACTCGTAAACGCGGGGCTTAGTGTTGACCTCATGTCCTTCCATTCTTCACCTAAGCAAAGTTTAAAATAGTAACAAAAAATATTTAAGTTATGCAGATTAAATACATTTTGGAGTTATTTGACTTTTTGTTACATTATTTTTAAAATCACTCAGTTGTATTTTTTTAAGGCTTGGCCAAAAATATTTTGTACCAAGCACTCGCTACTTAATTAAATTTCCCATGCTTGACAGGACCGGAATAATTTCGATATCTATGCCTTAAGCTTAAAAAATCTAATTGTTACAACTATAAAACTTTTAGCCTTTTAACCTTTTAACGAAAACAAATTTCTAGCAAACAGCGGCTCGATTTTTTCATCAGCGAAACCTCTGTGATCTAGAAAGTACTCAAAGTCCTTGATGGTAATTTTCTTAATCAAGTCAATATCTCGTACAATAACTACTGGCTTGACCAGCTCGTATCTTCCAATGAATCTAAAACAAACAAACACTTTAGATATAAAGATAAATGAGTACTTCGTCTTTAATATTACTGCGTAGTGCTGATTCGAATCTAAGTTATTGAAGTCACTAAGAGTATGCAATTTACAACAGAACCTCTAAAGTGGACCCGTTTTTGCCACATTTTTCAGTTTTCTCCATTCCTGTTGGTTGCAACGTAAATTTTTTTTTCAATTACTGACCGCTCCTGACATCAGTGTGAGGAACCAAAAAATCGCTTCAGCTTTATAATATTTTACTAATGAAATTAAATTCAAAGCTTACCTTTCATTCGGAAAAGAAAA
Source organism: Heliconius aoede (assembly GCA_037355905.1). Lineage (NCBI taxonomy): Eukaryota > Metazoa > Arthropoda > Insecta > Lepidoptera > Nymphalidae > Heliconius > Heliconius aoede. The sequence goes on from JBAIZZ010000264.1 coordinate 364,082, forward strand.
ATACGATGTTTCCAAATTCTCCGCGAAATGGCACACGCGGAAGATAATCTTCGTCATGTTTCCGAAGAAGGGTACCGCCCTAAGATTTTTTACACCATAGCTACTGAACCTTGAGTAGGTTTTGTTGAACCATATCGTCAGCACAGCCAGCAAAACCACAGCCCATATTACAAGTAACATTATCTGTGAACAAAATATAATCTGTGAAATAATCTGTGAGTCTCTGGTAAAAAAACAAAACGCGCAAACAATTTAATGGAATTCAAAAACAATCATATTTTAAATCTATTTAAAATCTATCTAATTATCTGTGCTTTAATTGAAATGCAATTTTCACTATCGTATTTTGGCAAACTTCATTTAGTGCTTCTTTTATTTTTTTCGGTTCAAGAATAAAGAATTTGTATATTTATATAAAGTAATTTGTTCGACTAGATTTCTGTTAAATTATTGTTTTATCAAATTGGCTTAAAGTTTATCTTTTAGAGTTCCGTACGGAAAGGGTAAAAAGAATTCCTATTATTAAGACTGCTGTACGGACAGGACGTCTGTCTGTCTGTCTATCCGCCTCTCTGTCTGTATCTCATGAACTGTGTTAATTAGATAGTTGTTTTTTTTATTATAACAAAAAATACAAAAAACTTTACAAAAGAAATATTAAACTTGTATTTCATACACAGAACTCATTTGGGCCGTTTTCCAGGTTAGTAAATAAATAATTGTATCTGAAGCATTGAAGAAGGCGCCAGCGGGTCGCCAGCTAATAAATAAGCCATATAATAATATTGAATGTGAGTATAGTTGCAATTACTGCGAACATGACGCTTTTATATCTTCATGTTGTATAAAAAACAGCAGTAACTACTTAATCGGCGGTAGTTACATGTTTTTGTATCTAAATAAATGATTTCTACTTGTGACCTTCATGCACAATTCAAGGTTATTTAATATCTGGCATGTGTATTAGGTTCCGTCCGTCCGCATTCCTTCTACCAGACCGGGGACATTAATTAGAAATAAATATAATAATTCCTTAGAGTGGCAATCCTATAATAATAAATCCTTTCAAAAGTTCATGTATATTACGTCATTACATTTTAATTTAGTTTAATAACAACGAATACATTTAAATTTTAGCCGATGAATAACTTATTTTTCTAAGTTCAGTCAACTTCTGGATTCGGCAATTTAAGCTTCGGCGTTTAACTCCAAATTCATACTTTTACGCTGTAAACTCACAATAATACACTTATTGCATTACTATACAAATTTTGGGACAAAATATGTTTTTCGGCAACTCTCACTATCTTACCACGAAAGTCCCTTAAAATTTGATTCAGCTGTTCCGGGTTCAGCCTTGACAAATATATAGCCTATCGGATTTGTATGGCTGTTTATAAGAGATAGAAAAAAATATCGTTTTGAATCTCAAATTTGCACTTTTTAATTACAAATTAATATCTGAAAACTCAAATTCAGTTTTAGTTTATTTCATAAACATCTAAAAATAGTTGTATTTTCAATATGAACACCCAACGTCTCGAAAATTGGCCCTGGATTAACCCAGTTACCCCGGCTTAACCAGATTTATACACTTCAGTAAACTGTCCTCTAGAATTATTGACTTTTAGACAAAACAGCATTAAAATCTTTATAAAATCAGCTTAAAAAAATTAAGTTTACACCGTTAGGTTATAACAACAACAAAAACGAATTTATTTTAGTATATGAAAAGGTAAAAATATATAGATATAATATAAACAAAAATAACATTATTATGACACGCTGTGTGTGCGTGTAAAAACATGCAAACATGTATGAAATCTTTTTGTTTTGAATTAATCTATAAGATGATAACACGTAATTTGGCAACTATAATTTTTTTTTTAATATTCGTTATCACAACATAGTTTGAATGATAAATTCAAACTGAAAATGATTTGACGAAAAATTCCATTTTTTTCCGTTCCCGTAGGAATTGTGAAAATCTCCCCTACACTCTCTATTTTAACTTAACTTAACTTAACTTAGCTTCTCGCTTTATCCCTAGCGGGGTAGTCAGAGGGAACGGAACGCAAAACGCTACGGTGGAGGACGGAGCTACAAACTTTCAACTTTCTAATAGTAGAGGCTTGGTAAGGAGAACACAATATATGTATACAATGTACCAAACTTCCAAGAAGACATAATAAAAACAACTGATGCAAAAACCAAGATATTTTTTGCCAAATAAAAATCTTATTTGTGAGTTTGATTTAATATGAACATTTGCCTATTTTTTATTAGCTTAACGTGTTTTATCTTATAACAGTAACAAGGTATTTTAATATAACACAACCTCCTTTCGCCTAAATTTGAGATCTTCTGTTGTTCTTGTCTATTGAGTGGCAGAACTCAACATCGCGCTTCTGTCCAGTCCACCTCTCTTCTTGTCCAGGGCAAGGAAACGAAAATAATTCATTTCCTTAAGCGGGAATCGAATCCACACCCAATCTATTTGTAATAAAATGCCCCATTGCGATACGAAAAAAATAATATTAAAAAAAAAACAAATATTGTACTCACATTGTTTTTTCATATAAAATGTAATGTACATGTAATAATATAAATAATTTTAAATAAATTTTGATCAGTATGAAGCGACGTGCTCCCACTACTGAGTACTTGTTCCAACAGACGCAGTTATATATACGTTTCTGTATACGCTACACTTATCTATATATATGACATAGCTATATATAATTATACACACTTATATTTATCATTTTCTACGTAAAGTACAGATTTGCGCAGTTTACCTTATAAGTGCATGTAGCGCGGCGTTGAACTCCACGG
>JBAIZZ010000264.1:381651-397160 GCA_037355905.1 Heliconius aoede
CCATAGCTCACGCATATTCCGTTGCGTGGAACACAAACCTGACGCACTTTTTGTTACACGTGTATGCTAATAGTGTATAAACAATAAAATTAATTATTCATTAAATACCATTAAATTCGAGCGTTACGTCGCTATCCCGCTGGACCGGATGTCGATATGATAACAAAAGTTCATTTACGGGTTCAAAAGCTGTAATTTGGAACTTTTAATTTAATTATAACAACTAATTAAAAGATTAATAAATAATAATTAATTCCCTCGAGTGCGTACTGAACCCACAACCTTCGCGTTACAGTCACACCCAAGCCCCTGCGATGCTCACTCAATATTTTAAAGTTCAGAAAAAGTCTTCAGAACAGAAAAAGTCACCGTGCAGAAAAAAGCACTAGCTGGTAGTATAAATATGTATAATTACTGAGATTCTTTCTTTTGAGTTTCATGTATGTTCCTAGTATGTTCCTGCACATTCTAGGGTAGGCAGAGAGAGGTTCCCAGAACCTTGTGTTAAGACACTCCGTTTTAATTAAGGCCCTTCTGTTCTACTGAGATTTCCGCCCATTCTGAAGATATTGCGTGTCATCGTCACTACCAGTGCTAGAAAATCAAAATATTAAATATTTAATTTTCTCGACTGGGAATAGAATCTTTAATATTTTGTATGTTCACTATTCTAATAGGACTTTAAAATCTTTATTATATAAACATGAAAGCCACTCGGTTCTCAATTTTTTTCTTAACTTAGAACGATTGTATTTAAGATTAATTAAGATATTATACAGCGCAGTACATCGTGCACAACGTCGCATTATGTCTAAATACATTTTAAAAGTTCGTAGTGCTTATGAGATAGCTTGTCACTGTATTGACATCTACCTTATACATATAGGAAAGGTATAAAAAGTTATAAAATCAATAAGAAATTCTGGACTTGAATGAATTTGAACAGTAGTATATTAATTTAAGACCGCCTTGGCGCAGCAGCACAGCATGCGACTGTAGAAGACAGGGAAATAGATTCATTGTCATCATTAGGTTCCCCCTGTGCTCTACGCTGTGTGGCCGCCGTGAGCGGGCAGCGGGGATACAGCGTAGAGCTATATTTAAATATTATGTTAATTTCATACAAAAATATAAATAACAACTCATATTATATTGTTAGAATAATAAAATGAAATATAAATATGTTGCTTTATCATAAAACAATTTTAATTTAGACGCAGATGCTACGTAGTAATTACGTATATACATACATACATAAATACATACATACAAAAGTATCAAAGCTAACGTCGAGGTCATTAAAACCAGTCTTTCAACCATGTCGGTTGTATGAAACTTGAACATTTGTTTTTATTTATATAAATATACAACTGGCGCCTTCTTATATATATTTCGTGTGTAATGCAGGTTATGTAAAGAAAAATCAGTGCTTGGATACTCTATTTACTAGTATTTGCTTTTGAGGACATTTTTAGGGTTCCCTAGTTCTTAAGGAAAAAGGAACTGTCTGTCTGTCAAGACCTTTTCTCTTAGAAAATGTATGGGTGTTAATATTGTAAGAATGCGTATTACGCCACTATGAAGGTAATCAAAATTCATAGGATATTACATACTTCCAGGTCAACTAGAATTATAAAATTTGTCAGCTACCATCTTCAGGTGGTACTAGTTGGCTGGCTTGTTAAAACCGTATACACTTATGAATAAACAATAAATTTAATGAAGTTAATACACATGTATGTATACTTTATACTTTCAGATTTATAAACCAATTTCAAAAAATGTGGTTATTAGTTTAACATTTATGAATCCGATAATATTTGAATATGATTATCTATTTCCTTCCATGCGCGTGCACTAAATTTCGTAAGTACCTATGTGTATGTTGATCCACAAGTTTCTCGAAAACCAACAGTCGTAATACCTGTAAAGATATTAATCTAACAGAGAGTAATTTAATATTACTGTATTACGCACATAACATACAACAATGGTAGGCAGAAGGTAGCTAGTGTTAAGACTCTCCGTTCCCCATTTTCCGCTGAATTCTGGAGGCATTGAGTGCTGAGTGGCGGAACTCAAAGCCGCGCTTTGCCTCGACACCAGAGCGATGAAATAGAAACTGTCTCATTTCCGCTAGTGGGTATCGAACCCCATTATGCCCCTGTGCCACGACTGATCTCCTACTACTTTACCTAATATAATAAGTGAATAATTTAAAAAATCTCTATATTATCATTTTAGTTTGTATGAAGAAGAATGAAACGTGACAATATTTTTAAATCATATTCACCAAGTTTTACGTACCTTATAAAAAAAAAGCTATATATTTTTTGTTTACTAGCCAAGTGCGTGCAAGTGCGTGTAAGCTCAAGGGCACTGTTGAGGGGAATACCCTCAGCCTCTTTACAATAAACTATTTAACTAATTAATAGTATTAAAATAGTATTATTATAAAGTTGTCATTTAAAGTTGTCACAATTATTTTCATTTCCCAGCTCTGGTAAACAAAACAAAGCGCGGTGTTGAGTTCGGCCATTCAGAAAAAAACTTGAAAATTGGGCGGAAAGTGGGAAATGTCTTAATGCTAGTAGTAGCAGTATATCACTATTTATCTTGCTATATGCGGGATATAGCGTGAAATCAAAATATATATAAATTTATATGCATATTCAAATATAACATTTAGTTTTGATATTTGGCAAACACGATTGGTATGTTACAATTTACGTCACAAGCAAGTATAAGGCTGCGACTTAAATAAAAACCAGTTTCTAATTCGCCAGACAGTCTACACATACATACATACAAACAACATACATAAATTAGTTATTATAACGCCTGCATACGTTAACGAATAAATAATATTATTTAAATTCGATCGCAGATAACAACATATTTGCATTGAATAGTTCATTTATCGAAGAATCTTTACGTCGTATCCCGCGCATAGAAGTGTAAGCAAACCCTGGGAGCCTAGTCTCAAGACTATTTCGTTTGCGTGTTGAGTGACAGAACTCAACGCAGTGACATTCCAATAATATCCATACAAAGTGTAATCACAAAATTGAAACAATAAATAATATATTACAAAATTTGTAAAAAGTAACATTTCACTATTATCTTTTTCAAGACTTTTAATATTACAATTTGGAATATATATATAATGAATTCTCACTTTTGGTAATTTTTCCTTTATTTCTATTGTAAATTTTCACTTACACTAGAAAGTACCAAAACTAATAAGAAATCACGCGATATTGTGACCTTTTTTGCGAGCGGGCCCTCGCCTGCGTCAATGCGAATTAAGTTCACGTTAAAAAAAATATTATATTATGTAAGTACGTACGTATGTACGTCATATATACAACACTTAAACTTTAAGGCTGTATTTAAGATCCTAGGTTTTCATTTCAATTGATCCTTAGTTTTTATTTACAGCTTTTTTTCTAAGACATAAAAAAATACTATAATATATTAGTCGGAACTAATTACAAGCTTTTATTTGACTCGCCGAGAGCTAGTAAGTAGTTAAATCCTTATCTCATGGTAATGAAAGTTGCAAAATTTTATTTAATATAATAATAATTTTATTGCTTTTATGGCATAATAGGTAGTGTAGAAAAATTATAAGAAATTACATAGACCCAGACTGCATAAAACATTTAAAAAAAAGAAACCAAGCTCCATATTTTTAATTTAATCAAGAGTGTATAGATTATACATTAAGGTGTCAGATAAACAGATATACCTTCCTCTCAGGTGAAAGCGATGAGACCTCCTCGCTCAGGTCAGACAAACTACAACACATAATATTTGAAATTCGATGGGAAGGTGCAGAACTTCCGTGCTATGCTATGTTAGTGTAAAATGAACATATCAATGTACATAAGTTTTCCATAAAAGGTTTGCAATAAATTATGTTGATATTTATGTATGTTTGTACATTCAAAGTTATATAACACATTACTCTTGAACACGTCAACACTTACATATAAGCCGTGATGCGATTAGTTTCTTCTATTCATACAATAGTTTTGTAAAGAATATTTTTTTCTTCTTATGTTCTTTATATTGCAAGGATCATTTTCCCAGTTCCATTTTCCTTGATGATAAAGAAAATTTTGCATTACAAACAACTTAAAATTGACGACCGAATTAACAATATTTTTAGGAAATGTATAAAACTTTAACCTCCTGCTAATTACTAAATCATATTTGCAGGTTCGAAACTTTCTAAAAATATTCTTCTATCCCCAGTGTATACAATAAATCTACTACAAATATATAGTGTACACCAATATTAATATTCAATCCATGTAATTGTTTTTAAAATAACATTTATTTATGACGTTGAGCTTATTTGATTTCTGAAAGGTCAACCCTGTAATGGTAAAAAGCGCTCGAATAACATACAAATGAATATTTTATCTTTTTTACTATATTTTGTTATTTACAAGATATTTGAAATGGAGAAAAAAAATAAAACACATCTTTGTTTTCATCAAGGAACAAAGGTGGTAGAGGGAGACAACTCTCTACTTGTTTTTTTAGTCTCACGCTGTATCCCGCACATGCTAGAATAGGTAGAGGGAACCTGTACACATAGTGTTAAGACCCTCCCTTCACCACTTTATACGCAGACCAACGTTACACTTCTAAAAGGCCAATTTCGGACTTTTCTATCATATTTATAATACGCCAATTGTGTTCATTTGTGATATATATTTGTTTTTATTGTGTGTGTTTATTGTCATAAAACGTCATTGTCACGCATTAAGATGGAAAACTAAGTTTAAAAGTTTTACTGAAAAGAGTATATTGTATACGAGGTGTGTTCAAAAAGTATCGCGAATTTTGAAATTGAATTTTAGAGCTTTGGTTTCCATGTCACACCCATAATCCCACGATTCTTCACCAATTATGACCCTCTGGAGCAAATTCGGGTCGTCGCGGACAGAGTCCAACAACTCATTTGCAATATTCATGTGATGCTGTTTCTGGTCGAAATTGAGCAATTTTGTTGCGAATTCAGCGGCGACTCGTGTCATGCCCAAATAGATCCTCAGCAACTTCCCTAACCGTGATTCGGCGTTTGGGTTCTGTTGTTGAAGTGGCTGGGCGTCCGGTTTCTGAGAATCAATACAACGAACATTAGCTCGAACTAACAGAAAGACAGACTAAAATATTAAAATTATTTATTTATGTTTGAACATTGCGAAAAACTAAAATTATACGCACTTAAAAAACATGGTTATGTTGAAATCACAGACCGACATTTTAATTATAGTTAGGTATTGATGTATGTATATATAACATTATTAAACAATTATATTTAACAAAAATATTTATGAACTGTTAAAATTTTTTTATATAAACTATTTAAAAAATTACAAAGTTTCTTTTCTAACTTTAGAGAGTGAGCTTATAATAACATTTTTGTACCGCCTCATCAAAGGATATAACTTTTTTTTTAATCTATGGCTTCAAAAGTAGATTAACGTTGTATTTCGCATATAACAGGGTACACGAGGTTTTACTGCTAAGACTCCGTTACCGACGTATCGCATAGTTTCTAAGATATTATTGCCTATTAAGTGGTGGAACCAAACGTCGCGTATTAATTACCTCGTTACAAAAATGGAAATAACTAATTCTTCCAATTAGGTAACAATCATACGCTGTGCCACAGCACCACACACACACACACACACACACACACACACACTTTCACTAAAGATTCAAATAAATAAAGATCCATCGAAGAGAAATGAAATGTCACACTTCCCTCTGCCAAGCCTGCCATGCGAGAGAAAGAGTGTAGTTTTTACTTTTGTACTCCGCCGCACCAGGTTTTACAAGGATTTACACCAATCATCATAGCAGTAATCATATTTGTTCATAAAATTATGCAGGTATAAGTATATTATGAGGAAATAATTAAAAAATATCGATGTGATTATAATTACATATCTTAGATCTAGTCAATCACATTAAAATGTCTCATTTTACGAACTATTTACATATACATGCGAGACAATGTACGTAGTAAAGAGACTATCATGTTTCAATGGAACAGCGCCTGACTTAACTGTAGGTTCTAGTCGTCTGTCCTGCTATACCCGATTGCGGGAAAAAGCTTAAAAGAAATTTAAAAAGTTGTTTTATCTTGATAGTCAGACAAACGGACAACAAAGTGGTTCTATAAAGGAGCAGAACCCTAAAAGTCGGTTAAGTGTGAGTCGGACTCCCCCACTGTCGCTTCCGCACCAATTTCAATGTATTTCAACGGGGTTCAATGAGATTGTAGGTCAACGGGAAGTACAACCTACAAAAGTTGATAAACTTAAATAAACAGACATGATTTTTTTCTATAAAATGCCTATACGTATATTTTAATTTTTCGGATATTTCCTTTATCTGTGTAGTAAGTTCTCGCTTTCGTAAGCACACTTGTAACATCTTTGTATTATATCGATATACATATTGATTTTAATATTTTTTTATAAGTTAAGGCAATTTCTAACTGTATTTTTCTTTAAACATGTATTCTCCTACTGTGGAAAATTATCTCTGTTTTACCGCACAACCTCCTGCGTGTCTTCTCCACACAACGTGACATTGGCGAAGTGTTATATGATCAACTGGCACACTCGGAACGCTTCAATAAAAGAGCCATACACCTATGGTGGTAATTTATTTTAAAATATATTTTATGGCATACAATAAAATATATTTTAAAATAAATTATATGCCACATACAAAACAAATAATTATAATAATCTATATAAATTTTCATGACTGCATACCATACATATGGATTTGAATTTTGTTTAATTATTTCCTCGTACGGTGTCCTCAATGCTGAAATACTTCGCGCTGGACAAAACCAAAGATAGGGAGGGTATTTATAAATGTAATATATAAACAAACGTACTATAATATAAATTAATACAATGAATGTTGCAACTATGTAAGCGAGTTGTTGCTCTAAGGTATGTTAGCTCGTCTACCTAATTGTTGATAAGTCACTACATATTGTAAAGATATTTTTAAATGAAATATTTCAATTGGATTTCTAGTTTTAGTCAGTCAAGGTAAATATATTGAAATAAAAATATTGATTATTTTCATTTCCTCGCTCTGGTAACGAGGCAAGTGCGGAGTTGAATATTAGGTCTTTAGGTTTCTTCTGCCTTCTACTCTACGCGAGAGAGCTAAACAAAAATTGTAAACTGACGTTTCGAACACTTTTCAGAAGTAGTCTCGTGTAAAATGTATAAAAATCGTGAAATTCAAAGATTTCATCCCGTGGAAATATTGTCTAGACTAAAAAAAATCCATAGATATTGTAATATTTCTAATTTTTAAGTGTATTCCATCACTAAGTATATTTCAGAACGACTACAAATTGTAAAGTACTCTCTCTCCTCTTGGGGATTCAGATAATTTTATGATTATAAAACAAATCTAGCCCAAATAGTTTCCGATCCGAGGGACATGCGTTCGAGTCCCGCCCCATTAAATTTCTTATACGGTTCCAAACTAGAATGTAATAAATATCTTGTGTATGTACTGTGAGAATGTCACATTACTTTAAGAAATTAAAGTTATTATTTTGTTGGTTTATTTTGTACGAGTATTGCATTTACTTCAGACTTATGGAAGAAACTTTCGCTATATTTATGTCCTAATTATAATTTTATGCACTAATATATTTTTGTCTACATCGAAGTAACTTTAGTTTCATAAAATAAGTATACATATCATAAGTATAATATTACGTATATATGCACATTCTGAAGTGGAGTGTCTTAACACTAGGTGCCCTCTACCTTACTACGTGCGGGATACAACGTGAAGCAAAAAAAGTACTCTGGAATCAAAATTAGATAAATACATTTTAATCAATACACGCCCATAAATATAAACACACCTATTCAATATATCAGCCACAAGACAATCTAGACGTGTAACACATTTTATGAGTGATGGCATCTCGCACGTGTTACCATAGATACCTCGTTCACGTGACTTCAATAATTATGGTAATATAAACACCACCCCCCACCACACCTTCCCCCTGCCAGCTCCCCCTGCCCCACTTCGTACCCCCTGCAATTATAAGCAATTACTAAGCGTCATTATAACACAGTATACAAGGAAACTGATGATTTTTCCTCACCACTAAAATTTGCTCTGGTCGTTTTGTATTGACGACTTTGCTGCCTAAAGTGGGTATTGAGTTTGATTTCAGGTTGGTGTAGAATTTATGTTGAGCTTTGCAGCTAAGCTAAACATGATTATATCGTTAGTCCGTAGTCCTCGTTCAGACGAAATCGATCAATAGTGAAAGAATATCGACAGATACACGACAACACATCACATGCGGTCGTTGCGATCACTAGGCACACAAACACAAAATAATAATTCAAGTAACAATAAAATAACTTGAGCTTTAAATTTCAGTTACTAACAGACAGGGGTGATTGGACTATCGTAGCAACTAACGGCGTAGAACGCAGGAAGTTGTCACATAGAGAACTCTGAGATACATTCTCCAAGTTCTCTTCTGAGAGAGCTCTTAGTTAGAAATAAAAATAAATCAGCTTCACGCAATATCCTGTTACAGCAGGATAGGCAGAGGGAACCTATATACAAATAACATCATGCAATCCACGTAAAAGAGGCCACTCAACACGCAATGCCTTCGGAACAAGACAACAAGCGATGGGGAGCGGAGGTGTCTTAATGGAACTTATCTTGACACTTTGTGTCCAGGTCGCCTGCTATATGCTGGTCACGCTATTCTCCGCATTCTGACCGAGTTCGAGAAGTTGCTTTGAGTAGTTTATGTAAATTGTCCGTCTGTACAAAAGCTACTAAATAATGTAATTACGTACATGTAATTAATTCGTCCACATCTATACATAATATTAATATTTTATGAATCCAAGTGTGTGAAATATCATAAAAACGAATGATTGTTAGTCAGTCAGTGTAACCAATGATATGTACGAGTATATAATATATTATTATAAAGTACAAATACACGATTTAAAATTTAAATATGGCTTTTTTTATATATTACAATGAAGTTAACCGACAAATAAATATTAAATTATATAAATATTAAACGCTAATATTCTGTGAGATAATATAAGTGACGCTGTGGAAACCTGATAAATTATTATTTACCGACCGACTTCAAAAAAGGGAGGCTGTTGTCGAATAGTATATATATACTGTATTGTCAATATATACATTCTATTATAGTATAGATATATTATGTATAGTTTACAAAATTTTACACGTGCTCTGATATGCAAACATACATGCTTACGTATCTATCTAAATTTGTTTAGAAGTATGTAAACATAGACATATTTTTACATTTGCATATGTCTTCACAAATTTATCGGCTAGAAATTATATCGATAATAATAATATTTGTTTTATTGGAGACATATTCGAAATCTGGCAACAGTCCAATTTCCATCGAAATAAGTTTAGTATAATACTTATTAAGATATGGATATCCACATATTTCTGAAGGGGATACGTAGAAAATAAGTAACTAGATAATAGACAAGACTTATGGACATTTTATTTTGTTTAAATTATACTGAATTAAAGCCAGCAGGAACTAATACTTCAAAAAATTGTTCTTTACTTTTTAGCTGATTGTTTGAAGTCGTGTTTTTTTTTTTGTTCAAAAATAATTTATAAAAAAATCACTAGGTTTTTTTTTTGAATTCCGCCACTTAACACGCAATCCCTCCAGAATTGGAACGTGGTAAAAGGAAGTGCCCTAATGGAAAGGGGGTATCTTGATACTAGCTGCCCAGGATCCCTCTACCTACCGTGCCATGTGCGGGATACAGCGTATACTGTACCTACAATACAATAGGTACCTATCAAACAGAAGTTAGAACGAGGAAAATCATTAGCGGGCGGAGCGTCAAGAAGAGGTGATAAACTCAACAACAGGTCATGTGGCATAATATGTGTTAATTTTTTTTTATATCTACCTAATAAATATTATAATATTTTATGTTATGAATAGTTAGTTTCTCTTAGTACTGGTATCCCGCATATAACAGCGCCTAGTATTAAGAGACTATTTTCTACGACAACTTAATTCTAGAGGTATTGCGCTTTCTCGATACCAGAGCAAAGAAATGAAAAAAATAAATATTTAATTTCCATGAGCTCGAATCGAACCCACAGCCTGTTATTCGCTTGCCCAAACGACTGGCTTCTGACTGAACACATTTTTGATTATACTTATAAATATGTCAAGTTCTTAATATATTCGTTTGTAGACTATATCGCAATATGTGTTGAGGACCGTGACATGATTCACGCAGACCACAGCAGGATGACCAATAATAATAATCGGTAAAATCATCAGCTTTCTTCCAACTTTGCTGTCCATTTTCGATTGGTTAAAAAATTATGAGCATTTTAACTCTAAAACAGCTTAAATACTATAGACGGTATTTAAAAATATACCTTATTTAGTTAAGTTTAGGTTATAGAATAGATTTGGGGTAAATCGCGTAAAATCCCAAGTTTTATTTGTACGTGCTGACTGTGAACTACCCACGTATGATATCATTCCTACCTAATTGGAAAACTGAATGTGGAGGAAATATGGCCGTTTTTGGATGGATTATATTTTTTTTCGAAAATTATATGAATTTAATTTGTAGAGCTAATATTAGTAAAAGAATCCGAATTTATACTTTTTATTTTAACATTAAAATAAATAATTAAAGTCTATTGTAGTGTGTAAAAGCGATTATCAGTTCGATTCCCACTAAGCAGAATGAATGAGTTTCATTACTCAGGAAATATTAAAGCTCAATATATTGATACTAGGCCCCGCCTTTAAGAGGAGTGTTCTCGGAGACTGGCGACATGACAAATGGTATTTTTTTAGTGATAATATCTCGATTTATTGGAATAGTATAGAATTCTGTAATTGTAAAAAAATACATATTTCATCAAAATTACATATGCTCTGTGTTACAACAAATCGCAGCACAGATTTTCACCCACCAGCTTCTTCCTAGTGGGAGGAGAGACGCCTATTGCTAAATGTTGAAGAGAACGGGTGGTTTCGACATTGGATTTTGTCTGGCTGACTCGTAACAAGATCTACATAAATAACCTTCAAGTATTCATTCATTCATATTGCACGCCTTTGATTGATATACTTGTTTTTATAATTGTTAATTCAAGTTGTGGCAGACGGACGGACCAGCGCGACTGGTTCCTGATGACATTCGTCTTGTAAATTGCGATTCTATACTAATATCTATGATATTGAACAGTTTGGTTCAACGCAGGAATTGAAAAATTTTTGTATTGAATAATCTATTTACCAAGATGGACATAAGCTAAACTACATATCGTTTATAATCTAATAATAATATCATATAATCTATATATATATATATATATATATATAAATATATATATATATATATATATATATATATATATATATAATCTAATAATAATATCGTTAAAAAGCAACTAAGTTTTGGCGCAGGGGCATAAGCGAAAGTGCTATAGATGTTATAAGCTTAAATCCAACTCGAGACACTCTGCCACTCAACACACAATGCCTCTAGAATTCGTCGGAAAGTGGGGAATGGAGTGACTTAACACTAGATTCCTCACGTCTCTAACGTTTCGATGTAACTCCTTACGTGGTGTCATATACACTTCTTAGTTATTTCCATTTGGCCACGAGGGTGAAGTCGACGCGACGTAGAATGCTAATCATTCGTTCTAACCCTCCATTTAGACCCCATTTAGATTTCTTATTTTTTTGAACATTAGCGCATTCAACCAAACAAACTTTACCAAATAAACCCTTCAATTTAAGAGTTCATTTGTATTTACGACGAATATTTTACGAAATATATTTACGTTTCAGTTTTTAGGTCACCGACAAGTCACTTAAATTATTGTAATCATAATATTAAGATCGTGATAGGCGAAGGAAAAAATAATTAGAACAATAATCAACATAAAACTGTGCTCTAATAGCACAAAAAAGTTAAGTTAGGAATAAGTAAAGTGGGGCCAGGTCAAACTAGAAGCGTGAACATAAGTGTTAAGAGCTTGACAGTTCTTCGTTTCCGCATATAGCAGGGTAAGGAGATAGAATCTAATCACATCACATTTTGTTCTCTCCTTCCCGAAGATTTCGAATACTTTAATGGTGTAATTTAGTTAAACGCCGCAAAAATATATAATACATTGAAATAAATTTGTTCTCAGAACTGGTAATTAATTTTATATTAATGGACAGGGACGTACGTTTCAAGTACGGTATATTCGAGTAAAAGTTTTGAAGAGGATTCTTTTGTCCTTCTATGCAACATTTTGTCTTTTTTGTCAAAAACTGTTGTGTTATTAATCACTTATCTATTTTACAAAAGAATTTGACAATATTTACTCAAAACCAGTAAAAATTATAAAAATTCTTGGACTCACCTGGCAACGAAGTTTGGCTGACTGACACGATCGAGGAGTACTACATTGCAAATTATAAAAAAAATGTTCTTTTCTGGTTATGAAGGTCATTGATTACACGTGTATGAAACAGAAACTAAGATGACCGTTGCCGACCTTGGAAACGACTTTGGATACAAATTTGGTGTCTAATCTGGATGGACGTCCTACGTTATTTTTCTACTTTTAATTAGATTTAAATGTATAAACACTTAATAGTTATATCTAAAATACGCTGAGAGCACAATTATAAGCAGTTTATAATAGTTTGCACCTTACTTGGAAAAGCGCGGCGTTGAGTTCCACCACTCAATTCGAAATGCCTCAAGAATTACAGAAGTGTCATAATGGCGAACAGATTGTTCGCCATTATGTTAGAAGTATAGAGAAGAGTAGTATAGAGTAATTAATGTCATTTCCCTGCCCTGTTAAAGCACATTGCTTTGCATCATTGAATTGCACCACGTAACACGTTATGTCTCTCTATCCTGCCGGAAAGAGGACTTGGTATGATAATGAAGTGTCTTAACACTACATTGACTCCGACTACCTGTTATGCCGAAAAACTTTTAACTTTAAAGCAAATGTAGAAATTTGTCCTACAGAGTAAGTTGACTGCAATTTACTTCATAATGCACATTGCACAACTATTCGTCATTTATATTAAAATAAAAATTAAATATACTGCTTTTTGTAAAGCCCAGTATAAGGCCCAGATTCAGCCTCATATGGAGTACTGTTCTCATCTCTGGGCTGGTGCACCCAATTCTTAGCTTGAACCATTTGATTGCATATAACGTAGAGCCGTAGACCCAATGATCTGAGAAAAGCAAAAGAACATTTGCTTTGCGTAGAGATGTCTGAGAGAATAAACATAAATACAAATCAGCTTCACGCTGTATCCCGTACACAGCAAGGTAGGCTGAGGGAACTTAGTGTTAAGACACTCCGTTCCCCACTTTCTGCCGAATTCTGGAGGCATTGTGTGTTAATTGAAACAAACATTTACATTTCAATTTAAATAAAAAATTTTATTCCAGCACAATCGTCAGACCGTGGTTCAAATGATTCCAAAATTCACATGTCAACACATTAGGCGGAACTTATCACAATCGTCAAGTATCAATATTTAGATTTAAATATTAAAGAACCCCAATGTAATTAATTTAATATTTAAATACACTGATACAACATTTTATAATTGTGTTATATATTTATATAAATAGAAATGAGCAGTGTGTGGCTGAACGCTATCTGGTCTTTGTCCAGTTTTCCTGGAACACGCTGGGAGCAAATAATTGTTAATTAATTTTAATTACATATAAATATATCTTTTCGAAGTAATTACGAGCGTCTAACTGTTGATGCGGCGTTCGTGGGTTTGATTCCCACTCAGGGAATTGTAGGTCCCACCCAGGGAGTCGCTCTAGTAAAAAGAGCTGTTCTTTTAAATAGCATTATATCAAAAAGACACGGTCAACATAGAGGTAAATTACTCCATTATCTAATTTTAGCTAATACAAAGATTATGGATGAAATTTTACAATTTTTTTGCGTTCTACACTTTGAACCAAATTTTAGAAGTTTTGAATGGCAGTACTCACCGCCGCGTTTTGAGCCAAATCAGAGTGAAATTTCAAAACTTTATTTAGAAAGGAGACTGACACGATTGCATACATTCTTGGACCCAGAACGTAAAGAGATGATAATGTATGATTTATTGGATTCGGGTTCAGCTTTTTTCAGTAAATAATTGACATTTTCTTCATTTATACAGTAATGATTTGCACTTATAAGTGCGCGCCACTGTTGTAAGACATACCCTTAACATACGAATCAGGAACAGACTGTCTTGACACTACTAACAGAAGTCAGTAGTTAACAGGACTACGTAAATGTAATATATATATATATATATATATATATATATTCCTTTAGTCAATTCCTTTAGTCTAATAAATTGACGAAAATCGTCAAAACAATATTTTTTAGCGAGTCGTAATACACATCATTCACAATTTGACCTTCAGCAGGTAGTTCAGAACACGTTCCACGAGTCCTTTAGAGCTGGGGTCGCTCAGTGCCAAACTTGGAAGTAGCTAATCAAATTTTTTTGCAGACATAAGTTATAATATTTCACTAGCGAGACTATTTTTAAACTGTATTGTTTCTTTTGTTATTAAAATAGCCTTTGGAATGTAATTTGCAGTTAGAAAAACAGTGAAATTGTAGGTTAAATGGCATACTTGAGCTAAGTATATTAGATCTATATTTAAAATTATAAAACTTAAAAGCTTGTTTGGTTGAATACAATAATCCGAGGAACTCCCGGTTCGAATTACATAAAATCTTATTGTGCTAGTAGGATTGCTTCTCGTTAATTGTTTCAACCCATCGTTCCTCAGAGTTACTTCTCATCAGAGTGACACTTATTCTGCTGCCATTCTGCTTTCGTTGTCTACTCATCGAATTTGGAGCTGGAAGGCCAGTTTGATAAAGAACTATAATAATCCCGCTTAATAACAATTTATAATGAGATAGCTTAATGAGGTAGCTTAAAGCTTATTTTTTTAAAAAAGCACTTTTCGTTGCTAATTATTTTTAATTGACAAATTGATGTTTGACTATAATTTCAATGCGTGTGCAATCTCGTCCAGGGAACTAGATAGCTGTTCTGTTCTTAGTCTATGGCGAACGCAGCTACATTTTTGCTTAAATATATTTATCTCTTAGAAAGTCGAAGATTTTATAAAACCAAAATTTATTAGATTAAATCAATCTTAATATCACGCACTGTTCTTGTCTATAAATGTACTGGATACTGCAACGATTTCACTCAACAATAGTACTTCCCTTCACTTCCGTTCTCGATTACGTGTTGTATACTTAATAAATTTATAAGAAAATGTATTATTTTCTTGCATCATCTTATAAATAGATATGGACCAAAACAACCTGGGAAAGAATGAATCACTAAC
>JBAIZZ010000264.1:407800-459095 GCA_037355905.1 Heliconius aoede
TTGGAACGGCGTGTCTTAACCCTAGGTTCCTAGGGTCCCTGTTTTGTTGTTGTTGTTTTGAGTTGGGTTGGGTTTCTCTATCTATTTCTGTTGCTGCTATCGCAATCAATACTAAAAAAAAACAGAATAAAATAACATTTAAAGGGGCTCCCTGGTGGTATACCATCGTGATTTTTTTCCGTTTTAATAGATAAGCTGTCCGCGGGATACAGCATGAAGCTGCCTCCCAGAATCCGTCCAAGCGCTCCGATCGTTAAGTCATTCGTTCTTATATGTTTCATACACCGTATGTTTAGCTCGCTCGCTCCTCATATCGCTTCCTGCCTCACTTTGAGACACACTGTGCTTAGTTGCTGAACTCTTTCGTTTTTCTTAGCTCTCTCATTATTATTAAATATTTATTAAAGATTTTTTTGCAAATATAATATATATTTACTTTAAGCAAAAAATACCAGAGACTAGTGTCAGTGTCAGTGTCAATGGCGCAGGAGCAGAAACTTGCGACTGTAAGATTGACAGGTTGTGGGTTTAATTCCCACTTGAGGCATACGGAACCTGCGAATAAATTGTTAAGACGAGTGTCTTCCCCATCGTCGTCCCCATTAGGGCACTTCCATTCCCCACTATCCACCGTATTCTCGGGGCATTCCATGTTAAGCGGCAGAACTAAACGCCTCGCCTCATTACTAGAGCGAGGAAATGGAAATATTAAAAATTTCACTCCCTTGACTTTAATTTAAGAAAAAAATGCAACAATTAAAATTTAAACCTACGTAGTTTAACTACGCAGACAATAAATATATAATTAAAGATATTTTCGGGGCAGTTATGTTAGTGCAGCGGCATAATTCAAAATTCCCAACAGAATATAAAATACTATAAATGTTGCAAAAAACTTAGGCTTATTTAGTTCGTTTCAATTTCCTGAGCTGATTGAGAGGACTAATTACCTTTTTGTGTTCTAATTGAGTTCAAGGCAGGCGTTCGAGTGCGCCTTCCTTTTACCACTCGCTTTTTATACCACTTTTTACTTTGGATGGTAAAAAATTGCGTCATTTTTGTTGTAGTCAACGACCGAATATGTATTATATTATTCGTGAAATTAGATGTTTGACAGATGATGAGAGTCAGACAGACAGACAGTATCACGTGTACGTGAGCAGAACGACTGGTTTTGACAAAATAAAATACCTACTTGCTTACTAAACTAGTAGTCCAGTACATGTAAAGTCAGAAAAATAAAAATTTCTATTTACATTTTAAATCGTAATTACTTTTATTTCAATTTAAAATGAACAATTAATATATAAATATGAATTGCTACAGCATAGTTTCTATAGTTTAGTATGCAATTTTTAGGATACCGAACCATAATACTATAAAATCATCTTTGTCCGTGTGGCTGTTTATCTGTCTGTCTGTCTAGACTAATTTTCTCAAAATAGCGGAAAAATAAGAAGGTAAATGTGTAAAAATAACATGAAATATTCTCAATCGCAGTCTTGTAGGAGGTCTTAGTGCACAGAAAAAGTTAACTCGTAATTAAACAAATAAAAACAATTCCAAATATTTATTTCATATTTCAAGTGTGTCACTTTTGTCAACTTTTATAAGTTATATTTTCCGCACGTCGATAGATATAGGATAAAATACTGAACAAATTGGTACGGACCCCTCCGTCCTTGGGCGGTACCGACTCGCACTTGACCAGTTTTTGCGACTGATCTAAACTTATTTGTAAGGATTTAGAACAATAAAAACCTTCCCATAATCATCAGTAATATTTTTTTATGAATCGACCTTGGCATTCTTCCAACTAGCTCCATTCAAAGATTATTATAATTTATTTTTCCGTAGAAATTCCATACTGAATGATTGCTTAAGCTGTTATGTTACCTTATTTAATACTATTTACGATAATGTAATAAAATTAGATTTTTTAACATCACATCTGTATTTTTTCACATTTCAACATATATATTTTAGTTTATTGAACTGCAGAGAAAACGAAAGTATTGGTTAATTTGAAGCCAGAAAAAAAGTGAAATTGAAGAAGAAGTAGTGAAGCAAAAAGTGTTGGATTCGGTGGAAAGTGGAGAACGGATATGTCTTAACGGAAACGGAGTATCTTAGCACTAGGTCCGCATGTTACTTCTGCTTCCCTATTATAGGCTATGCTGGTTGAAAATCTCAGAATTGAAATATCTAAAATCATTCAGTTGTTCCTGGGCATGGTGTTCCACGTTAATTTTATATTAATTTTTCGAGTCCTGATATATGACAGTATGATAAAATAAACAATTGATATTTGTAATACCTAAAGAATTAGTAAAAAGTAGGAAAATATTTAATTGCTATCCTTTATTAGTAAATATATTTATGTTTATTGTGGCAATAGATGAACGAATTACAGAAAAACAAACAGCTAATGTTCTATAATTTCAGTTCATTATTCCTAATTACGAATAGTGGAGTTTTGTAAAAGATATTGTGAAGTTCTCATAGACTAGTAAACAAACTTTAGAATTCCTAAGATGTTTGTTCATACGATATACGATCATAACTTCAAATACCGCAGTATCTCGCACATAATAGGAACACAAAAGGAAAACTTGATCTCAAGACATTCCGTTGTCCACTTTCCACCAGACCCCCGTGTCTAGAGTGGGGGGAAAGAAAATAGTGAATTTCTCACCGTATTCCTACTCTGAGGAATCCATAACTATCGTTATCATTCATCATACATTCTTAGAGACTCCTATTTCAAATATATTTATGTTTCATATCAAATTACGCTCCAACCATCAATCAATAGGAAATATACATAGAAATCCTGACAAAATCTATAACAATAAGTTAAAAAAAGTCGATATTTTCTTGGTCTTAAAACGTTAAAAGCCCACAGTCGGCCAGTTCAAACCAGTCGCGGTCAGCATCCATTACAGAGCGGGCCGCAGTCTCGTATCCTGATAAGTTCGAGGATATTCTAATCTCGGCGTGACCTTATGCGTAGTTTTTGTGCATTTTGTTTGTTATCGTTGCAGCTTGTATGATTAAGCACATTAAAGAGCATAAGTCGAATGTCAATCGTAATTATAATATCTATACTGGAATTATAAAGCTCAAGGTTTTGTTTTGTTGTTCGGCTAATCTCAGGAAATACTCTTTTGAATTGAAAAAATAATTTTGTGTTAGATAGTCCATTTATCAAAGAAGGCTGTATTACATCAGGTGTGTCGTTTCGACGTTACCCAGTCAGGGGTACCTCAGGTACCTACTTAGGATGTGATATATGTTGTACGCAACTATAAGTTTCATCCAAGGAGGCGAAGCTGCGCTAAAAAGCTAGTACTATATATCTACATAATACAAGTTATCTGGTGCAGTCATCAAAACATTAAGGTCATCTGTATTCAATACGAAATGGAAACCAAAGTTTATTATTTTTAACGCATAAATAGTTTTAGTAGGTAGAGCTTACCGTTTATACTTAGCTTAGATGCCAAAACATTATAATGGTATTATGGAGCCGGAGCCTGAATATTGGAACTCTTCAGAGATTACCTATAAACCATTCGAGCTTAGGCTCATACAATTTATACCTCGGAGAATATTTTATTACATGAGAAAGCGTGAGTTTTAGTTTTTTTAAGACTATTGAGTTTTCATCTAGAACTGCAACTATTATATTATTATTATTGATATAAACTACATTATATGTCCTATTGTTAAAATTCGTGAATATTTGCACGCACCCCTTCCTTTAGGCTCCTGTTATCGATCCTCTTTTTATATGTTTAAGATTTACGTATCGGATATAGAAGAGGCAGGAAGAACCGAGTGACCCATGAAAGAGACCCACATAAATGACATTTTATATTATATAATATTCAAGTTACGAAGTTTTATATAATATTCTTTAAATTTCTCAAATTCTTTCGTTTTCACACATCCTACATACTCTAACTTCGCTCCGAATATAGCCTTCTCCGATAAATGACTTTTCAAAACAAAAAAATCTATTTAAATTAATAGTTTCTGATATTAGTACGCTGTTGTGGGTTCGATTCTCGCTCGGTCTCTGCCTTCCCTACTATACAGTCTGAAGCTAAAAAAGCTTTATACATTCTTAAACATCCTTAGTCCTCAGCCACTGTGATGTAATAGTCGTCTTTTATTAACCTTAATCTACTCATTGGTTCTAGAACTAATTATCCCTGTAATTATGCTTGTAAAGTAATTGTTCAATTTTTCCCTCATTAAGTGAGCTTGAAAAAGAAATGACAACAGTACACTTTGATAAGTGTCTGTTGTCTTTTTGTCCATGAGTATAGTTTAAATAGTACATATATATATGAATAATGATTGAATGAAATAGCAAATAAGCAAATTGTTTTTAACATTAGTTATTTTTGTACTCTCTACAAAATATTCAAAGTACACTTAACATTATATATTCGTACTTGCATGTCCATCCATACGTAGATGTGACTTTAGAGACGCGCGTTCAAATCCACCCACTTATAATATTTCTATTGCTGTCTATTTACAAACCTCGCCCTTAAGATTTGTTTCCCGGGCTACCCTACAGGTACAAGTATTTTCAATATTTATTAGCACTGCACGTGCCACGATTAAATGTTGTTCTAGAAGCATTAATAGTTACCTTGTAATTTTTTTATACTTCACTGAAGACGTTAAGTGGTTTAAGATAAGCACTCAAATCTTTGAAAAAATTGATTTTCCCACGTCTTTCGTTATTATAGAAAGTACTCTAAGAATAGGTCTGCATTCAATTCCTTTTGAGGGTATTATTATATGTATATCTATAATACAAGTAATGAAGCCGGACAGGACTACAAGCGTGCGATTGAAATCGCGACGGTTGTGGGTTTGACTCCCACCCGGAGAAACAAAATATTTTATTTTCATCGCTCTGGCAACGATAAATTATCAAGAAAATCTTAATTTATTAAATAGTTTTACTTTAAAGTATCAAATGACAACTTTGCAATTCGAAAGGAAGTTCTGATGAGAATTTCATACTCGACCCGTTACCGCGTTGTTGCAATACGTAAACAATAAACTCTATTGTGATTTATTATGACGTCGGAATGAACATCTGTTAATGAAAATACAAAATAAACACCTGAGATATTTCACACGCGGTGCATCAGCAGACACAGTCACACACACACGCAGCACAAGCGTACGGTTGTCACCGCGACAGACCACGAGTTCCATTCCCCGGTCGGGGAAATGAAATATTTCATATTTTCATTTTTTCGCTCTCGTAACGAAGCAAACAGCGTCGTTGATTTCCGCCACCCAACAAGCGTCGCTTCAGAATTCGGCGGAAAATGGAGAACTGAGTGTCTTAACACTAGGTAACTGTACGCTACTGATGACATATAGAATATAGCGTGATATTTAATTTTAAAAAATCCATTATTCATTTGTATTCAATATTCATCGTAACTTACCCTTGGACACCGTCTTGGCGTACTCTCACATGTAATTGAAAATGAGAGGGTTGTGGATTCGATTCACACCCGGTAATATCATATTAATTTCCTCGCTCTGGCACGAAATCGGACAGAGAAATAGGAACGGAGTGTCTGAACATAGATTTCCTCTACATGCCTTGCTAGGCCGACACAATTCATGGCAGTTATATAAATAAAACAAGGTCAACAGTTCTTAAATCTAGAATAGTTCTTACGGGTGGTCTCGAGTTATGAGAGTTATGGGAGGAGGTACATACATACATACGTGCGTGCGTGCGTGCGTGCGTGCGTGGAATGTTCAGATAGATTAGCATTGACTATTATAATATATTTTTATCTTCAGTCATCTTGGGTAAGAGTATATTTTTGCATATCTCTTGTTTTTAATGTTTCTCTTTACTTTTAAAACGTTTTCGATCAAATGACGATATAACTAGGAATTTACAATCTCAATTTACAATTTTACACATATTTAAATCCATTTGAATTAAGAATTATATATAATAATCTAAGTTAAAACAAGTTTATAATAAGTTACATCCATTCGCCAACTAATCAATCTTAAACGATCCTGCAAATTATAAATGAAAACTAAATTAATAAAAACGGTCAAGTGTGAGTTGGACTCGTCACGAAGTGGTTCCGTACAATCAAATATAAATATACCAAAAAAATACTCACGTTTTGCTGTTTGGTGCGTTTATTCTAACATATGGTGTTTGTTGCTATAGCAGCAACTGAAACACAGGCGGGCAGACAGCGGAGTCTTAGTAAGAGGGTTCCGTTTCACCCTTTGGGTACGGAACCCTCTTACGGAAGTACTGAGAAATGAATAAGTAAGAAACGAAACGAACAATATACAATAATATCTGTTAACAATGAAAGAGTTATTTAAAGTATTTTCTTTTATTGTTTTCTACGTTTTTAACGTTTCTGCATGACGTCATCAATCGCAATGACGTCAAACGAGAAACATATGTGGAACCAATCGCCAAGTTATTTTATGAAATGAGGGGTTTTTATGTTCGTTTCTCCGGCGTTATATTCTTATATTACTATTCTGTACGTAATTTACGGTTCTGACAGAAAAAATAAAGATATATTACTATTATACAATAGGTTGTATTTATATTATTAAAAGATAAAAAGTAATAACTGTAAAACTAAAAGAATATATATTACATATATGTACTTCTCTACATCAAATAAATATCTTTTCTTCAATAGACCAAGTAAAATAGGATTTACTCCAAACTATTACTCTCTAAGTTCACAAAAACATGTATTTACATTAGTTAGAAAATTTTTGCTATCTAAAAAAATATATAAGAGTCGTAGCGCGACGGCACAAGGGGTGACTCTCGCGCGCTAATATAACTTACAGAATCTACAAAATCTATGCAACACGCAATGCCTCCAGAGTTCAGCAGAGAATGGGGAACGGAGTGTCTTAACACCGAGTGTCTTAATAATCGCAGATCTATACTTAAGTTGATGTGGGATTCATATAATAAACAGATGAGTGCAATTTTCTAAAAAAAAAAAACTACAAATTCTTCTGAACAACCCTAGTATAATCTATTCTACTATAATGTTCCTAAAAATAAGTTTAATTAAAAGAACAGATTCCTGCAGATTTAAGCACCGAGATCTCGACCTATGACTTTCGAGTCGGTTGTAGCTTCCTGCAGGACTGTTCCTGCAGGCTGCTAACATGTTTATATAACTTGAATGTGATACAGAATATTTTGATGTTTTAGCTACATATATTTTTCACAAAAAGCAGGGATAAGATAAAGTTAATACACTCATTTTTTGGATTTATTTGTCTATCCAGATCGGGGAAATGTAAATAATTTTCATATAATTTATTAATTTATAGATATCATTATTAAGGTCGTCGTGGCGCAGTACCACGACAGCGCGGCGTCTAGAAACTTGAGTCCAAACAATACTTCCCCTGCAGCTACAGATATAGCGAGAAGCTGAACAATAATTTCACGATCAGATCGCGTTAAAATACATAATTAATGAAAATATTGTATTTACAGCCCTCAACGGATCTTACCCACCGTTTCCACCAACAAAGAAGAGTCACTGGAAGGCCGATGCGGTGCGGCGGTTAAAAGCGTGCTGCTCTAAGAAAAGTTTGTTAAGGAGAGTGCCCGTACTCGCCTGGCTGCCGAAGTACTCGTTTAGAACTGGCTTAGCGGATATCATTGCAGGTATTGTCACTCATTCACAATGGATACATTACATACCGCACATATATGGCGCGCACGAGCAAAACGCGGCGTCGAGTTTTGCCACTCAACACGTAATGCATCCAGAATTTGTCAGAAAATGGGGAACTGAGTGTTTAAACACTAGTCTCCCTATCCTGCTACACGCGGGAGCTGAAAAAATACTCAAATAAAATGTATACAATAGAAACGAGATAGATTCAATACAACGATGCTACAGTGCTTCAAAATGTTTATAAATTAAATACGTTTCATATAAAAGTTATTTCCACGAGGCAAGTTTCTCTTTGAGTCGCTAAGGTCGCACCAGATCATTTGTAGTTATTGCAATCTCTGTAACCAACTCATTGAATTGCAATTATTCAGAAAAATATAATTTATAAATATGTAAGTATAATAAAAATGTAGCCGATCGTTTTCTGTAAGTAGAAGATATATGAGGAAAACTATTATTTAATATTACTTAGCGGCATTTATACGAGTATATACATGTAACAGACCCGAAGTAACGCAAAATTATTTTGTTTACAAAAGATTTTTTTTTATTTCTTGCCTCGGCTGTCCAATACAAATCATATGTAATTTGAAAAAAAAAACCTAAAGGGGATAGTTGTAGGTTCAAATCTCACTTTTTTATTTTATATATTTAGAGTAATTTATTTATACGGATGCAAATAAACAGTCATGGGAGCGATAAATAAAAAATATAGTCATGTCACCAGGAGGTATATCTCTAGTCAAACGCAAGTCAGACTCGCCCACTAATGATCGAAATCGACAGATTAACGGGAAACACAACATAAACTTAAGTGTGCGCAAATTTTGTATGAAATTGAGTAGTTCATTGCACGAGGACATTGTACGAGGACGTAGGAGATATGAAAATTGAAGAGTGTGATGATAGCCGACGAGGCGAAAGAAGTATGCTGTATGCAGGAACTGTACCGTCTTACGCTCTAGTCTCTCTGGCTGTCCCGCTAGGGCTGAAGCAGGAAGCTAAACAATATGAATAATAGTAAAAAACTATCAATTACAATAACCCTATTAAATGTCCACGACTTCCGTCCAAATTTGTAACCACGTACTATTTATAAGTACGGAAGAGTGTGAATATAACTATTATAAATGTCCGCCACATGATTTTGTCAAAATACGTTGTAAAATTAAATAAAACGTGAATACATTGTACTCTATCGGCGAGTGGCGATGCGGTCCGCCGCGCGCGCCGCTGTCTTGTGATGACAGCCCACAAAGCGATTCGCTTTGGTCCATTCCGCGTAGAGTAGTTCGTAGTGTCGTAGTTAGTAATTATGTATGGATGACGATAAATATTGTTATAATGTACTTGGATGAATACCAACAAATGTGTATCGTAAATACTTTTTATTATTCTATTCTATTCTATTCTATCCTAGCTTCACGCTTTATCTCTAGCAGGGTAGTCAGAGAGAATGGAGCGAAAAACGCTACGGTCTCTACATACCTCTTTCGCCTCTTCCACTGTCATCAACTTCTTAAAGGGGGTCCTCATGCTTTTTACGTGACCTTCAGTGACAGTATATTTTATTGTATTAGGGATGTCATTTTTAACTATAGTACAATCTCTCGCTAAAATTATTTGTTTTATATTGTTCTTTGCATTGTACGATAAAAAAAAGTTGAATGTTTTTTTTTATCGTTATCCTTGTACCTGCTTTAATATAAAAAATATTTTAATTATCGTGATTTCAACTGACTGCACACTAGATATGTACTTACATATAAACAATTATTTTCTTAAAATATAATAAGAATCTTATCTTTAATCAGCAGTTTTAAGAATAAAATAATCTGTTATATATTTGCCGTTGCCGTTTCCAACCCATTGGGCGGAGCTGATGAAAATTCACGAGTTGTTTGGTGGATGTCCTTCTGATTGATTGATTCATTTTAGCCTAATTCCTAATACTAGCTGCTGTGATATTAAAGAACTGTTTTTTATTAATATCAAATATCCTAAAATTCACTCCTCCATTTATTACAATTCTATCAAGATTTTACCCTAAGATTATTTTGATTTGTCGTTTTAAATTAAAACTTATAATAAAGTGACACTTTTTTTTTCATTTAATTAGTACATGAGTGTTTTGTCAGCGTTATTTACTTTATAGCAATTGAAGCGTGAAATGAGAGAGATTTATTATTCTGCGTCGCCGGACCTGCTCGTAGCTCTAGCTACCACCTCGTAGACATGGGCTGTAATCGTCCCATGTCTACGAGGACAGGACTTGTATGAACACCAACTTTTTAAGATTTTTATATTGCTCATGGAGCAATATAAAAATTGCTTAGTGGAGGTTGTGAGGTAGCGAGGCAAAGCGCGGCTTCTGGAACGGAAGTCCAGGTTCCCTCTGCCTACCCTGCTAAGTGCGAAATACAGTCCCTGTCACATATAAATGACTATAAACGAATTATGTACGACACATGATATGTGACAAAAGACGAAAAATCCTCTAATTTACTATTCAAATATATAATATACATTGTGTTACAGGTATAACAGTGGGATTGACAGTAATACCACAAGCGATAGCCTACGCGGGAGTGGCTGGTCTACCACCACAGTACGGACTCTACTCCTCCTTCATGGCCTGCTTCGTTTACACCATATTTGGGTCCGTGAAGGACTCCGCGATAGGACCCACCGCCATCGCGGCTATACTCACTAGGGAGAATTTACATGGACTAGGGCCGGAGTTTGCGGTACTCTTGGCGTTTCTGTCCGGCTGTGTTGAACTTGTAATGGGTATTTTACAATTAGGTAAGATAGGTTTGTTATTATTAATTATAAGTAAAGATTGTAATCTCGACGGCCATTAGAGGTAACAAGACTACGCTGCGTTGAGTTTCGTCACTTAACACAAAATGTCTAGAAAATTGGACAAAAGAATGTCTTCACGCTGTTGACGGAGTGTCTTGCCACTAGGCTAAATGTATAAAATATTTATGTAAGCGAAGTAACCACAAAGCAAATCGTTGAATGCATTTCACGGAGTTAAAGGTTTTAGAAATCTTCTCAGCCTTTTATAAGTCCACAAAACATATAAAGTCTGTATAGAAACTCTACGCGGAGTATAACAGAGTATATCAAAATAGACGTTTGTGTACAAACACTTTGTTTGGACAATGGCGTGTTATTGTTCGCCGTTTTGTATGCGCGTAATCGTAAGTGGGCGTGACGTCACGCCCACTTACGATTACGCGCTTAACATAAGAAAATACGAAATAGGACTAACTTTATATATTATATTACTTTTGAAGAATTTTTGTAGAGATTCTATTAACTATTTAGTCCCATGTTGCTCCGTTCTCCGTTCACACTCTCCGTTTTCTACTTCCCAGCTAAATTGCCTACCTATGAAACATTTCGGTAAAATTTTTGATCTGAGTTATCCCGGGTCCTTAGTATGTCATATGTCACACATAACTGTCTGTTATTTCAATTTAGGTACCGCGGAGAAAGCCGAAAGTAAGCCATATTACAATAATATGAAGCAACATAAATAAATGTTGAGGCTAGTCGTGGCGCAGGGCACAAGTATGTGACTGTAAACGCTTCAGATTGTAGGTTCGATTCCCACTCGAGGAAATGAAATATTTAATATTATCCATTCTTCGCTCTGGTTTCGAGGCAAAGCGCGTGATACTGAAAAAGAAACATCTAGCCGTATATTTACGAAGGCTATGATTACGAAACTTTATTTAACTTAATATTTATAAACGAAGGCTGCAGAGCTTGAAAGCCAAATGAACTTTACGTAAAAAATAACTTGTTACATTTAAACATTCTTACGCAATATTTATAGAATGTGTCACTATTCATTACAGTTGACCCTCAACGTTACGTAATTTGGTACAAGTTTTTTTGTATTTTTGGGGTTTCGTACCTCAAAAGAAAAAACAACGGAATCCTCATAAGATAAGTTTGTTGTCCATCTGTCCATCTATCTGTGTATCTGTCGGTCGACCTATCAAGACCATTTTTCTCAAGATTGAGTGGAAGTATCAAGGTGGAACTAATATCAAATATACTGAACTGACGGAAACTAATTAAGTTAACATAATCTAAAGTTACGAACGAGTACTTTGCGTAAAATATTTTTTTTTCTTTTTATTTACCTTTTTTGTTGGAAAGCCAAAGACTACTTTATGTCCTCATTTATTAAATGTCCTTTTCATGATAAAACATAGGTTTAAGTGTAAAATTTATGATTTTATTAGTCTTAACAATATTATTAAAGATTAGTTAACAGGCACTTGCGGAGATATTGACTTCATGTTATTTAGTCATGAATTATTTAAAATGAATACAAAGCATATATCGCTATTATTTTATCGCTATTATTCTTTAAATAAAGAAAATCTTCGGAATGCAGGGGGTGTTGCTAATGGATGATGTTCACGATGAAATAAACGTTGACTAACAAGTGGTACAATCGATGATTGTAGATTCGAATCCAAGTTTATTTACACAATTTGATATACATATATTATTTCTATTGGACGTGTCAAATCGCGAGGTCGTGGCGCTGCGAGGGGCACAAGTGTGCGACTGTAAACGTGACGGGGAGCGGATTTTGTTATCCACTCGAGGAAATGAAATATTTAATATTTTCATTTTCCTGCTCTAGTAGAGTAGAACTAGGCAGAGTTCCGCCACTCAACACGCAATGGCTCTAAAATTCGGCGAGAAGTGAAGAGCACAAGTGTCTTAATGGAAACAGTGTTCTAACACTAGCTTTCCAAGATCCCTCTGCCTACCCTGCTATGTGTAGAACACAGCGTAAAGATAAATAAACGTGGAAAACATACTTGTGTTGCAATTTGTCACTATTGTATACATTATACAGTATAATGCACTGGTAGCTGCGACCGCAGACACAAAGCAGTAAACAAGTGGGTTACATCGAAATCATTAACAAAAAATAAACCTTGCTCGTTAAATGAACTGTCGAACATAAAAATATTTTTAACTTGAAGCTGTAGTTACGGAGATCGGCACGTTCAACCTTAGCAGTCAGAGCGCTTGGACGATTTCTAACGGGCGCGGGTTCAAATACTGTAATAAATATATTGGTTCTTCAATCTTCACAGAATTTGCACAGCGTATTCGAGAACTGCATGAAACTGGTATTAAATGAAAAAAACTGCGTGCAGTGTTATTGAAACGTTGTAATTAGTACAGGAAGCCATCGTTGTGGGTCGCTCCGACAGGCCATTGTTTCTTACGTAGATACGAGTGGATGCATCGACTGTCATTAACGAGTTCATTTGTGTCGGTTATTAAATACACGCGTCATATATGCGGGGTTCAACGCAATGGTTGTCGGGTTGGTTCCATTAAGATCAGGAATTAATTAATTTTATTAGTTCGCACTGGTAAGAGTGCAAAGCGCGCCGTTAGGCTAGATGCTTGGGGAACGGGTGCCCTCCTATATGGGAGATATAGCGTGATGCTGAAACAATAAGTCTTTGCTTGCTTATTAGATTTGCTTCAGTTTGGTCACTCAGCACGCAATGTCTCGAAAATTGGGTGGTACATGGGGAACGTAGTGTCTTAGGTTCCCTCTTATTTTACCATTTTAAAGCGTAATTCCACATTTAAGAAAGAAAAATATTTATTTAGAAAAGATATTAAAAAATACATTAAATATATTTTTTCCCTCTATTTACTGTACTACGCGGGAAAAAACTCAAATCGTTTTATTTTGTATCGTAAGCTGTCATTACTGCACCACAAGTGGATGCCGATAATGTGCGGTTATTACACGAACTCGTGTGTTTATTGTATTTAATCTAATGATTGTACAAGACGATTGCGGATTTGAACCCCATGCACGGGTATACTGCTATACATTTGAGGGTTTCATACATTTTAAGAAAAAAAGAAACCCTTTTAAGATAAGATCACTTTGTTGTCCGTCTGTCTGTCAAGACCTCAAGACCAAGACTATCTCAGGAACGTTTGGAGATATCGGGTTGAAATTAAAATATTCACGCAGATTACGCAGGCTGTAGCCCCATGATTTCCTGATAAAACATATCCCTATATTCACTTAAAAAAGATCTATATATTTTTTTCAGCTTCACGCTGTATCCCGCACTATAGGCAGAGGGAGCCTAATGTTAGGACACTGTTTTATTCATACGCTTCAGATTTCGCGTAACTCTTTAAATACCTTAACTTTAAATGATCGTGGCCATTTTACCTAAAATTATATGACAGTGAATTTCTAATGTATTAGTGGGGAACGGAGTATCTTAACACTAGGTTCCCTCTGCCTACCCTGCTGTGAGTGGGATACAGCGTGAAGCTGATTTAATTTTAGTGAATTATTTATAGGTTTTCTAATCGACTTCATCAGCGGGCCGGTGTCTGTTGGCTTCACGTCAGCCGCCGCCATCATCATCGCCACGACGCAGGTGAAGAACATATTGGGGCTCAGCTTCCCTGGCGGAAAGTTCTTACAGGTAATATACATAGACTACAGAATGTTGAGGCGCAGGGGCAGCGATTGTGGGTTCGAGTATCATTCGAGGAAATGTAATATTTTAATTTCAGAAAACAAAATACACTGTCTGTGTAACTGTACTCGAGGAAATGAACGATGGCCATATTTAATTTTTTAATTTGTTCTCTCTGGTGTCGCGGCAACACACGGTGTTCAAATTTGCCTTTCAACACGCAATGCCTCCATAATTCCGCGAAAAATAGGGTACGAAGTATGTGTGTAATACTAGGTTCCTTCTGCCTGCTCTGCGTCTATGACACAGATCGATGCCGGTATTGTACTGATCTCATTTATTCTCCCGTAATGTAGTTTTTGCGGGTAATCATCAGTTTTTACTGACAACCAATTTAGTAAGTTTTTGTTCGTTTGTACTTTCTATCGGCCTTCGTCAAATCATTATCTTCGATTTATTCATATATTCGTGTTTAAACTTTTATTACCTGGTTTCATTAAATTGTTTTTAAAGTCCTCCTTTCTAAAAAAATGCAGCTTCAGGTATTTTTCTCGCATAACGAGTAGACAGGGGGGGGGGGGGGGGATTGTGTCTCGTCGGTAGAAACCTATTTATTTAGCAGAGTATACAGAGTATAAAAATAAGTGTACCCCATTTTCCGCTCAATTATCGTCACATTACGTTTGACGCATCTCAACGCCACGCATCGTCTTGGTATCAAAGAGAGGAAATGAAAATAACTTATAATCTGCATGACATTAAAATGAAATAAGTCTTTTTTCAATAATCAACAGAGGTGTGTTTGGTCGGCAGGTGTGGACCGGTATGTACGAACATATAGGCGAAACCAGACTGTGGGACTCCGTGCTGGGCGTCACTTGCATCCTCGTCTTGTTGCTACTCAGGGTAAGGATATATCCTTCCCCTTCCCTTATTTATTCCCTTCGCCTTCCCTGCTACAACTGTCTATAGACAGGAACTGTCTTGTAGCAGGGAAGGCGAAGGGAACCTACTGTTACGATACCCGTTCGAGACATTGCGTGTTGAGTGGCGGGACTTAGTGCCGCGCTTTGTCTTGTCCAAAGCAAGAAAACAAAAATGGTTCATTCCCCCGAGTTAAAATCGAACCCACAGCTGACGTGTGGTGCGCCGTCATAGACTCTGGCACGCTGCACCACAACGGTCTCAGCTATAATTTTTGACTCAAAAAGTGTATTTTGTCAAATTGTGTGTTGAACATAAGAACTTTCCGCTGCAATTCTTACTTTGCCAGAGATGAACACTATCTTTAATGTAATCTTTCGTTCTGTTTATCGTTCTAACTGTACGCATCATCTTATCATATAACAATTATATGAAGTTCAGTATATAAATAGTTTACTATATATTAAATATAAAGTATAGTATTTGAAAATTACATTAATTTTTTTAACATTTATTTCAACATGCTTTCGCGTAAGTACAATGAAACACTATATACTCGTATATGAGGCCGTCATGGCGCAGCGGCACAAGGGTGTGATTGTAACGCGATGGTTGTGGGTTCGATCCCCACTCGAGGAAGTGAAATATTTATTTACGTTTATATTTCCATTTCTTCGTTCTGGTGTCCAGGCAAAGCACTGCGTTGAGTTCTGCCACTCAACACGCAATATCTCTAGAATTCGGCAGAAAGTGGGGAGCGGAGAGTTTTAACACTAGATTCCCTCTGCCTACCCTGCTGTGTGCGGGTTACAGCGTGAAGTTGATTTTTTTAATATATATATTCTATAAAAGGAACTTAAATAATACGACATTATTATTTGTTAATAAACTGCATTGTTTGTTCTTAATAAGTTTGTGCAATACGTGTCGACACCTTGTCGAGTGCAATCACGATAACAGTTAATATTGAGCAACAATTCAGACGCGGAGATTGTGGAATTTTTTTATCTTAACAGAGAGCGGTATAATCTTTAGGGTTCCGTACCTGCAAAAGGAAAAAAACGGAACCCTTATGGGATCTAGGTCTTGACAGGCGAACACCAAACTGATCTATGATATCATATGATACATATGATATCTTGAGATCCAGTGGAGGTATCAAGCTGAAAGCTTGTCCTCTCCCATAAAAAAAAAAAATAGTCTTCTAGGTCTACGTAATCAAAATATACGAGCGTTTATAAATCTTTTTTGCTGCATTTTGTTTGAAATTTGCCACGAAGTGAAAACTTACAATACAATTAAGGGAAAAAATTCGAAAAGTGAAAATATTTATAGGAATTTCATATTTAAAAAATAGAATATTTATCAGCTTATATATAATAAATAAATCAGCTTCACGCTGTAATGTCTTAAATTACAGCGTATCCACACTCCGATACACTTCGTTCTCCATTTTCCTTATTAAAGTTAAAGTAATATTTATAGCTTATTTTATATTTTTCTTTATAGTTTATCTTATATTTTATATTTCAGCCGTGTGGTCCCGGCTTAGAATAGGATCACTCTGGTATTGTCGGTGTCGTAAGAGGCGACTAAAGTACGTGTGGTAGAGTCACGTCGCCAGTAATGGCAACACGCATGGGCAGACTCGACCGGATTGATACCACCCCCGGCATTTAAAACCGGGGTGAAGTAGTGGCTCTTGCCACTGCGTTTCGCATTAGGTACTGCCGGGCCCCGGCGCCCAACATCCGACCCGAACGCTCGTTTCCCTTGTCCTCTGACTCCCATAAAAAAGAATATATATAAAGTGAGTGCATAAGTTTGTAAATTTATATAAGTTGATCGTTTGTGCATACAGAATGTACGCACAAACGGTCTACAAAACTGAAATCAGTACGGTATCTTTGGTAGGCGAGTCCGACTCGCACTAAACCTGTTTTTTTTTCTATTGCTACGACTCTCCTGCGTGACAGTAAATTACTGCATTTCTATTTTTTTCAATACTGTGCACGCAGAGTCACGAAACCAACTTATCCATATAATCTTAGTATTTAACGTAATCACTGTAACTCCTCAATAACAAAAGAATCGTTATAATTACTACTCGGGGCGTAAATCACGCTGCATTTTGTAGATGCTATCCAACTCCTAATGTCCACATCCTGTTTGCCTGATGATGTTGAGAACCTATAAGCGATAGGTGTATATTAAGTGTAGGCATTTAGAAAATTTATTATATTGTCATTTTATATTTATGTTAGACAATTATGTTCATAATAGGACACAACTATATGACGCCAGTCGTGGCGCGGGGTCACAAGTGTGTGCCTGTAAACGCGGCTGGTCATGGGTTCAATGCCCACTCGAGAAAATAACATTTATGTATTGAATTTTATAAGCTTCACGCTATATTCATTTTATATTTTCGTTTCATCGCTCTGGCTCTAAGCTCGCCTCGGAAAATTCGGCGGAAAGTATGGAACAGTCTTAACCCTTCCCTGCCGTGTGCGGGGTGCGGGGTGCGGGATGCAGCGTGAAGCTGATTTTTTGTTTTTTTTTTTCACTATAAAGATGTATATCTTAAAGAGATTGGTGTTAAACGATAAAACACGAAATGTTTTATTTTAAGGATTTGTTTACACCGACTTTGTTATTGAATATTTCTTATGAATTCTATGATTGTAAATATGTGTGTCTTTCACATGTTTATGACAATAAATGTCTTATTCATCTATTTACAGAAAGTAAAAGATATAAAAATCGGCAGCAGCGACACTGAAGACGGTAAGGTCGAGAAGGGTAGCCGG
This sequence comes from Heliconius aoede, assembly GCA_037355905.1. NCBI lineage: Eukaryota > Metazoa > Arthropoda > Insecta > Lepidoptera > Nymphalidae > Heliconius > Heliconius aoede. The sequence goes on from JBAIZZ010000264.1 coordinate 425,789, forward strand.
TTCAAAGCAGTCGTCTCCCAATCTCTGTGGTTCCTCTCGACCACGAGGAACATCACCGTGGTGCTGGCGTGCGCGGCGCTCGCGTACTACTTCGATACACAGAATAAACAACCTTTTGTTTTGACTGGTAGGTCCTTTTAAATATATATTTATTGATACATCATTCAAATATGTAAAAAATAAAAGTTAAAATGAAGAGCTACGCAAATAGTATACAAAGTAAGATTTGTTTTGTTTTGTAACCTGTGCTTTAAAACGTAAAACAGTCAGCGGTGAGCTGTTGTCCGGTTCACTGAGCAGAGCAAATAATGGCACTCTCCGCTCGAACCGTTCCAGTTGTTGCTGGTTTTTTATGCGTTATGTATAGTGTCTCTATGTATAGTGTCTCTATGTATAGTGTCTCTATGTATAGTGTCTCTTTCATTACATTTTTGTAATTTCAATTTCATCTCGCACGAATATTAGATCAAGCCTTATATTATGACAGTTTATTTAATTCTGAACTTGATCTATATTTTGATTTTAAATAGTCAGCCAGCAAACCTCTCGAGTATATGACATTGTGCTGACTAACTGTAGTCTACGTAGGTGTATCGATATATATATATATATATATATTTGTGTAACACTTTCAGGTAACATACTATAATAAGTTCAGTGCTTTTATAATTGAATATTTTGTTTAACTTCACGCTATATCCCGCATATATCTCGGTAGGCAGAGGAACCCTAGGAACCTAGTGTTGAAACACTCCGTTCCCGTTGCGTGTTGAGTGATGGAACTTGATAGCGCACTTTGCTCCGCTGTCCGCACGAGAGTGAGAATCGCACCCAAACCCTATCGCGGTATCTAATGATAAGAATAATTCCTTCACTCCAGGCGAAGTGAAAGCAGGTCTGCCGGAGATCTCTCTACCGCCATTCTCCGCGACGGTGGGCAACCACACGTACACCTTCACCGAGATGGTGTCGACTCTCGGCTCCGCTATCTTCGTGGTGCCGCTGCTATCGATTTTGGAAAATATTGCACTCGCAAAGGTTTTCTGTGAGTGTCTCACTAAGATTAGATCTTTATTAAAGTATTTTTAAATCTGAATGTGAATACATTTCTGATTGCGTCACCAATCTATATATAGCTATCTATCATATAATTATAACAGCACAGTACCATCGTTTTCTTATTTGTAATTTCCTTTCAATTTCATCTTCAAAGGTATTAGGACCTTGAAATTACTTCTACTCAATTAATTTTGTATATTAGCATTTGAAATATTGAATATACGGTAGTGTTGATCACAGGAAGAGGCAGAAGTAAGGTTGTCATCGTCTATTACTCACGTGTTACAGCGGAGGGCGGCTCGGTGGACGCGACGCAGGAGATGGTGGCGCTGGGGCTGTGCAACATGGCGTCGTCGCTGGTGCACAGTATGCCGGTGTCGGGCGCGCTGTCGCGCGGCGCCGTCAACCACGCGTCGGGCGTCGCGAGCCCCGCCGGCGGCCTCTACACCGGCGCGCTCGTGTTGCTGGCGCTGCAGGTGGGCTCGTGGTCTAGTTCAGGAGCTAACGAAAACGTTATAAAATTAATTCTAATCAAGTTCATAAAGAAGATGAACAAATGGATGCTATTGCTCAAAACACGAAAATTAAATCTACGTGGTTCCTCCCTAGACCATGTTGACTTCTTATTCACAGCAAGGTTGAAATAAAACTAGTCTTGCGTAGTTCCTTTTTAAGTTAAGTTTTACGACGTTTATATTTCATTTTTTTTTAAATAACGAAGAGAAATTAATGAAAAAAGGAAAAGAATATTGTTTAATAGTAACCATACATTCGTAGCAGTCATTTTTAAAATCAGTGTCAATCACACATATATATATATATATATGATATATACATATAATATATATATTAACCCTTTCAAAGATGTATTGAGATTAAAACTAAAAATTTAATCAACATAACGCTGTACCCCGCACACAGCAGCGTAGGCACCTACTTGGGAACCTATTGTTAAGACACTCCGTTCCCCACTTTCTCCCGAATCTGGAGGCATTGCGTGTTGAATGGCGAACTCAACGCCACGCTTTGCCTCGACACCAGAGTTGCCTTAAGGAGTGACTAGGACCTAAATTATAGATTTAACCTATACACAATTTAACCTATAGAACCTAAAGTAAACAAGTCGAGCCGTTTCCGCGTCAGTAAATATCTATTTTTTTTGACCGTGAATTCACGAATCCATCAACACGAGGTCCCTCCCGCTGTAATTTGGAGACACCGTAAAATCGACATCCACGGGTTCACATCCAGGAATACCTACTTGCTTTCATAATTTTCGTGTTAGGTTTTCTAAAAAACATACATTCAGTTGTTTAGCTATGTAATAGTAAGTTATTATATTAACTCTGAACCAATGTACTACTTTCGAGAGAGCATTGTTTACATCATCATGTACGATGTGTAGTCCTACTATTTCTTTAATACAATTTAAATAATATTTAAGCTCAGCTAAGATTTCAATGATAATTTCCAGTACTTCACTCCGTACTTCTACTACATCCCGAAGGCGTCGCTGGCGGCCGTCATCATCGCCGCTGTCGTCTTCATGATGGAGCTGCACGTCTTCAAGCCGATATGGCGGACTAAGAGTAAGATGCTCATGATTTTTTTTCGTATTCAGTTATTTATCTTTCTATATATAGATATCTTTTGATTTTGATTACACAACAAATGTTGAAAATATAAAATATTTTTTTAAGCTTCACATTTTGGACGCTCCGTCAAGCCAAGTCGACTTGGCTTGACTATTATTAAGACGCTTCGTTCCCATTTGAGCACTTCCGTTCCCTATTGACCGTCAATTTTTGAAAGCATTGCGCCGCATTGCCTCGTCAATAGAGCGAAGAAATGAAAATATTAAATGTTTCAATTCCAGGAATCAAACCCATAACCACTGCATTTACAGTTGCACCTTTGTGCCACTGCGCATGACGGCTACCCTGTACTATGTTGTGTGAAGGATATAGCATAAAGCTGAATACAAAATGAACACGAGTCGCATATAATATCTTTGTGTATTTCCAGAGGTGGACATAATCCCGGGCGTGGTGACGTTCGGCGCGTGCTTGCTCACGCGCCTCGAGCTCGGCATCGTGCTCGGCATCGCCGTCAACCTGCTGTTCCTGCTGTATGCGTCCGCGCGGCCTGCCGTGAGGGTCACCAGCGCGGTCTCCGAGGGCGGCGTGCGCTACGCGCTCGCGCGCGTCGACCGCGCGCTCGCCTTCCCTTCGGCCGAGTTCGTGCGCCGCGCGCTGCGCAAGGCGGCCGGCGACGCGCCGCTAGTACTGGACGCGCACCACGTGCAGGCCGCCGACTTCACCGCCGCCAAGGTGCGTTTACAGTACGGACGAGGCATGTGTAGATCATATGTGTACATATAAGATCTTAATACATTTTTGAAATATTATGAACGTTAAGAAGAATATTACTAATTTTACCGAAATTGGTGATGTACATAATGCCATAGAGTGAACTTATCACACCTGTAACCCGTTTACAGCGTACGCTTTTACAACAGGATCCCAGAAAACATCAAGTATGTTCTATTTAAATACTTTTTTCACTACGAACAGATATTTTAAAGGTTAATTACCAGATTAATGATTGTATTAATGATAACACGTCTTGGTTTCAGAAGTATCAATGTCAAAAGTGTTAAAATATATTTTTGTATAATTGATTTAATGAAAAAAAAGTCCCGCTGAATTTATTGCGCCGGTTCTTCTCAGGTCTGAGGAACTAACTTTAATGAACTGGTGGTAGACTATTTGATGATCAAACAATGAAGTATGTAACTTCTTGCTTGGAATAAAATTTAACTTTGAATTTGATCACGTATATATACACGTACATGTGTGGGGGTCAGCTCACATGTGTGATTATATGTGTGGATCTGCAGCCACGCAATCACATGTGTAGATATGTACATCCTCACATGCACTACACAAGCACCGGCGATCACGTATTAGTTAGTGTACTGGAAGGTACTCATAGCCCTTACCATCATGAACACCCAAAAAGGTGTCTCAACACTCCTACAATTCTGTACATATAGTTCTTCCGCTCCACACCGTCAGCCGACTGAGGCTGCGCAACACAGTTGCGAGTATGAATTAACTATTTATCAGCTCCACGCTATATCCCGCATGTAGCATGGTAGGTAGAGCGAGCCAAGTAATAAAACACTCCACTCTCCACTTTCCGCCGATTTCTGGAGACATCACCTATTGGATTGTAACATCGCACATTAGCCTCAACACCAGAACAATGAAATGAAGATAGTTCATATAAAAAAAATTCTTGCAGAAATCGAACCCAAAACCTATTGCACTTACAGTCACAAGATGTGCTCCTTTTGCTTTTATTAAATATTAAGAACAGTTATACCATTGACTCTCGACAAAGATGGTTAAATAGTGAATCTAATTACAATTACCAATAATATTTTTTCTTAAAAACACAGGGAATAAAGGCCCTTATCGAGGACTTTCATGCTCGAGGTCAGACTATCATCTTTTACAACGTGAAGCCGTCCATCGTGGAGGTGTTCCGCGGCGTTAAGCCGCGCGAGTTCGTGCACTGCTCGTGTCGGGCGGAGTTGGAGAGGTTACTGCTGATCGCGCAGCGACGACGAGCCGCCGTCGCTGGCGGAGGTGCGGATAGTGGTAATACGTGGTAAGTACAATTTACAAATAATGTTTATCTGTATATGTCGTTTATTTTTATTATGTCATTCAATTATAAGAGTGATTAAAAAGTGAAGAAAATTTGATGTTTTTTCTATCTGACATAGCTTAAATTATAGATTTTTTAAAATAAATATTATCATTGACCAACTGCTTTGTATCGAGCCACGTCGTAGTTCTTAAGTACTATACAGCTTTTACAACTTCCGTTCCGGACAGCTACATTTGCTTTTATGAATTATATATATTTTTGTTCAAAAAGTATTTCAATTAAACATTTTCAGATTGCAGAAAACATGTATTGCGGAGGAAAATAAATAAAAAAATATGCAGTATTGAGTGATCGTAGTCAGCTAACGCAGTACACCGCGGGACGCGCGCTGCTCTAGAAACTACACTTGTATGTAAATATCGACTTAGGTAGACATAGACTTATATTTATGTAATTTAACGTACATCTAAGTTTGGCCGACGAAGAGTTTTTAACAGTATTACATTTTGTGAATGAATAAATGTTCTCGAAAGATTTTTTTTGTTTTTCATACAATCCTGAGCGCGGAACGGATTTTATTATTCAAGCGTATCTTTTGTGTTTCAAAGTGAATAATAAACGAATATTTATCATATTTAGATTATTAAGAGAAATTTTTCGCCAAATTCTAAACTAACATTTGCACTAGAATAGACTTTAGAACCACTATTGTCCATTACAAACATATATAAGGCAGATCTGTTGGGAAGAACCGGTAACAAAATGTAAAAAATTTAAAATTTAATTACTTCATAAAGAAAATCATACATTGAAATCTAACATTTTTTAGTTTTATATTACTGTAATGGCAAAAATGAAGTCGACGCTAGTTTTCGAATTTATTCATAATAAAAATGAAAGAGTGAAAGTTGACGTCACTATTCTAATTCTAATTTTAATGTTAACAATGTCATCTATTGGATGATCATAAATAAAACAAAAATGGGAGATAATCAAATATTTATTATACAATCGTCACACAGATCTGCGCACAGCCTCTGCTCTCTGTTCTCCGCGCTCTTCTCCTCTCATCAGAGATTACAATGACTCAATTATACTCGGTTATACGTACACAAACAATGTTCATATTGTACCGTCGGCTCAGAGTGAGTAATATCATATAGTAAAGAAAACAAATCAATTTTCGAAATTGAAAAACCTTCAGTTAATATACGATGTTCATTGTTTTTTTTTTTATTGTTTTGACTCTTTCAATTTTTCTAACGGACTGTAAGCTGGTTTACACTCTCGGCCGACGACACATCGCACGTTGGCAAGGTCTTATGACGTAACTAAAAACGCAAATTTATATGATATAAAACATAATTTAAAACTTTTATCAATAAGACATTTAAATATAATTTTAATTATATAAATTGAAAAGATTTATATACAACCGAATATACGTATTTAAGGAATATAATAAATGACCAACGAACCTTAGCAAGTACTTTATCTTATGAAAGAAAACTTTTAATTCTCTAAAGCCAAATTGAATCTATAAAAAATATGAATTCTTTAGTAAAATCTTAAATGCACCCTATAAGAAACAATGAATTCTATAAAGTTTATATAAACAGGTGATATTTTCATTGTTGTAACCGTAGATTATTTTTGCATTTTGCATTGAGCAGAATATCTTAATGGCTATACAATTTTGTTAATTTTCAATTTAATATTACATTATAAAACAAATAAATGAGGCTTGTAGCAGATATGAATAACTTATATTTACGATATACATATAAAACACTTTATTTCTTTCTTCTAACAGCTAACCAAAAGCTTAACTAATTAGTTAACCAAAGTTTAATTTTCAGTTACTGGCACGACAACGTATGTTTTTGTATAAATTTCTACTAAAAGTGAGCCAAGACTTACAAGACGAGGAAGACGGAGGGTCGTAACGCGCGCTAAGAGTAAATAAATTCGTTTCGAACGGTCGCATTCATTTGGATGTTACCTGACTACTACTAACGTGTGGGTCACCTGTAATATATCATTTTTTAAACTAAAATAAACTAACACTAATTTCCGTCCTACAACAACTCTACTAGTTTGCTCACCTACAAATAATCACAATTAAACTAAATAAATCGTAATTACGATTTAGTTTTACATCTCGCAATTAAAATTGGATTTGTGACCAAACAAAGATTACATTTCTCGTTTTATTTCATTCACATCCTATTTGCAATATATGAGATATTAGATTAAAACACGGTGAGTGTGGACTAGCACTAAGTCGACACCGAAGTTCTAGAGTATTCTGGAGCTTAACTTACAATGGTATACTTACTGTGGGCGTTATCTTCTGTTATCTTATTTTACCTTACGTTACCTAAGTTACCTAAATACTTACCTTATAAAGAGTAAACTGCATCACTAGTTTCACAATATAAATGCATCCATCGCTCGTCGCTCTAACACTTCTATCTCACTCACACACTTGCCTTATAGACTTTAGTCAAAGTCCAATCGGAGTGTCGATATTTATTATAGTGCGGTGAACGAGTCGTCGCCGCCCTGAAGTTACTTGTGTTTTTTATTATTTTCTTCTAGATTGTACATTCTAAAAGTTCATAAAGTTTTCAGGGCGGCCACAACTAGCCGACCATACTATATGTATCTAGAACCACATTTTCCCATTAAAAGTGGACGAGCCCCACGCCTACACTATATCACACCTGCGTGTCCAAATATTAATTAATAACAGCTAAATAAAGTCAATATACGTTAATTGCCTATTTTGTATAATTCATATGAACGTTTCCGCAGTACAAAGTAGTATCTACAAAGTGCTATGTTGAGCACTTTATACTTGGGAGATTACAAAATGACGTCATATCGTAAAAAAAAGAATCTCATATCGTAGTGTTTTGTGCGGCGAGCCCGCGACCAACAAACGTAAACTAATTGTAAATCATTTAAAGCAGCGACCCGCCCCACCAGCGTCGCTCACGCACACATGCACACATGCAACAATAACCATTGAGCTATAGGCGCGTACTATATTTACGACGATACTCTATAATTTATACGTTTTTAATTTTTCTTTATTTCTAAGATTTAAACCAAATATTAACAAGCTTACGAATAAAATAAACTTCTTCGCTCCTCAATTTAAATAGTACGCGCCGTTTACATAAAATAAGAGTAAACGAAACAGTCGTTATATGGCAGTTATAGTGACCCGGAACCGACCTCCATACCGTCCCAGCTTCACCACTAAGCCACTACACGTGAGGGCCGGAACAAATACACGTCAACAGTATATGTAATTAGTCTAAAAATAGTTCTTTTTTTAATTTTTATTGTTTTATGTCTAATTCTACAATTGTGTACGGCTTCACGAGACTGCCCTCTCACCTTTAGAATGAAAAAATATTTTATGTTAATCTTAATTATAACACAATCGGCACCGTCGGAGTAATATTTGCTGAGCCAATGGGGGGTTACTTTATAAATAGTGCGGTATAAGTCTAGTTGCAGAAGTTGGCATTTTGGTTGCTGGTTGTGGAATGTCCGGTCCTCAGTACTTCAGCAGGTCGTCGTCGTCTAGATCCGTGAGAGCGAGTTTACTGTCTATCACTGGAATACAAAAAATATTTGTATTAGTAAATATGCTTATATCAATAAATATTTATTATGATGAGAAATCTCTTGAGCTAAGTTAAATAAATTTCTGGCTGGTTTCGGTGTTTATAGGTATACATCCAATAAAAGCAAAGCGTTTCTAATGTACACTCACGTTGGTCCGGGATAGTAGTATGGCGGGGGCCGCTCGTACTCCGTAGGGCCGTGGTAGCGAGGGGGGCCTTCCTCCCAGTGCCTGCAACCGCCACCCGCACCACAAGTGCAAATAAATTGTGTGACAATTGTGAACATGTGGTATCTTAAAGTAATCTTTGAATACTATTTCAGTAAGTATTCGAGATATCTACATATATTACAAAAGCTGTGAACCGAGACAAACACTTCACTTGTAAGCACAAATTAAGTGACCAAATTTATAATAATCTCAATTGAAGGAAACTTTCAACTAAGAATAAAATAATTCTATTGTATTGTTACTTAATGGCAATGTAGTATTTCAACATTAGGTCCACAGATTCCCTCTGCCCACCCTGCTTTATACGGGAAACAGCGTGAATAACATATTACCCGATTTTGAGGTATTGCGTTGCGTTGTGTTATCTAGAGAGGATTGGACTCATAAAAATGACGTTCACAGTAAGCTCTGTGTAGCACTATAAGTAATGAATGCAAAGAAAGTATAAAGTGTCTCTGCTTACTTTGGCGCCATATCATTATATCTGCGCGCGTGGTGTGCGTCGACAGCCGGCGCCACGTGCGACGCGCCCGCGCCGTCCGCCGAGCGCCGCCGCGCGCCCCCGCGCTTCTCCGCGCTGTAGGCGCTGTGCACACACACACGCAGGTTACCTTACCACCCTGTATATAGAGCGCGCTGGGGAACCATCGCTAGTGGATTACCGCTTATTAAAAGTCATTTTTTAATGCTCACTTACACTGAACGGGCGCTATTTCATACCTTATTTGCCGACAATTTGATCTATACGGTATACTTAATCCATTAGCGATAGCGACCACACACATACACACACACACACACAATGCACCACCGAACCGACGGCACAACTACCCTCAAACTTTTAATTAATCAATTACAATAGATTTTGTCAAAATGGATACTTTTGCTCAAGCAATGATTACAATTTTGTCCCAAAATGTAGCTGTTGCTCAATTTCGATACACTCATGCGAATGGTTCTAAGCAACGAGTGACTCTCGTACTGTCGTGTGTAAATAATAAATAATAAAATTATTTACCAATAGGTTCTTTCCACGCCGTCGGCTCGGAATGTGAACTTTAAGGAAAAAGAAATTTCAAACAGAATTCAGATGAAATAATAATAATACATTATAATAAAATAATTAAAAGTTTTGAAATAAACATGATTTTGGTACATTTAAAGCTTAATATCATCTGCATACTGCTTGCAACATCGAAGATCACACTGACAAAGAAAATCATGCACTAATTACCAAAGAAATAGATGTAAAATCTCAAGCTGCCGCAGGCCTGGGAGGGCCGGGAGTAGAATGAAGATCTTACAGTAGTTACAGCTAATAAAAGGTTAAAATATCACCGATTTATATTTGGTGTTAAGTGTAGACCTCGACATGTGAAGAAAGAGCTAGTCAACATGTTCATGCAGATACAGTTAAACACATAAAGCGCTGGTTGTGTGACAAAGGATTTGAAACATGGAATATTTACAATAGTTACATACATAAAGCAACTAAAATTTGTATGGCCGACGTCTATTATGTATTTATAAATTTTTCGGTGAAGCTAAATTTATAAATGTTTACCTTATACACGATTGAAATATCACGTTTTTTTTTGCAATTTTCCTACCATACCCAAACGAACATGGTAGCAATTGCACTTATTAATTGACGAAAAATGGCAAACTATAGTTTTAAAAAATCTTAAAAATTTTAATTGCCATAATAAAAATTGAAAAACTAGGTAACACAACAAACCTCTTATGAGCAATAAGCAAGTAATGGAATGATAAATGGATTGTTAGTTACCAAATAACTAGACGCTCTCCGTTCTCCGTCTTCATTCGCTCAATAAGAAATGAATATGACAAATACAAATAAATAACTTAAAGTCCCAATATGAAATTATTTAGATGTTAAAACACTTATAATTATAGATTATAAAAGTTACAGACTATAAATACTTTTACTTAAATAAAATAAATCTAGTTCTACACATTACGACCAATATTTTAAATTGTTCATTTATTTAGAAAATGATTGATTAATATATGAGTTAGTATGTTTAAGAGGGTCTAACGTGTAGACCTAGTTACAACTAAGAAGGGAATGCTAGCAAAGTCAAATTCCTTTGATCCCTGTGTTAAGTCTAATTCAATTCACTGCAGTGCACCTCTACTCGTGTCCGTTCATTATTCTCTAAGAGATGTTGATATGGCTATGTAACGTAACATCTACTATTGATAACACTATCTGTATATAAGAAAAATATATTACCGCATGCATGTGCGTATCTGTCTGTGGCATCGTAACTCCCAAACGGATGAAACGAATTTGATTTAGTTCGTTCAGTTTGTATGTAATACTTTACAATGTTACTCCATAATTGAGTGTTTTTAGGTATCATAGGTATCAGATATAATTGAAATATTATCAGTTGTTTATGGTTCGAGGTATATTTTAAACAACAACAACAACATATAGCGATTTCAACACCAAATTCAGCCACTATTCATAAATATTACAAATATATTACAATATTACATACTGATATGAATTGTACGATTTATATTTGATATATAAAGATTACATGAGAATAATAAATTAGCTTATATCTAAACAGATTAGATTAATGTAAAAAACGAGTAAATGTACGTCTATCTTTGAAACCCTGCCGAAGACGCGAAGCTACACATACATACATTCACATTGAAAACGCGTCCAAAATCCTCACTCTTACAAAATAGTAATATCTGCCTAAAAAATGCTTAAAATGTATCATTAAAGAGATCAAACCTAGTAACCTTACGCGCCTCGCGTTACAAGAGGTAAATAGACATTACAAATATTTTCTCGTTTTGGGTACAGCGATACATTCTGTCACAAATGTCTAACAATGTATATTTTGGCATATATGTGTGTATAAAGTATATTTTACGTTGCGAGTGAGGCGCAAGCGGTCGGTGAGGTTAGCAATGGACGAATACTGTCGAATAGTGGAAGCATATGAGTTAGGGCAAATAATATACAGCGTGTGACTTTATGTATAATCATTTATGTTACAGACATTTCTAAACATCCGTATCATTATTATAGAAATATTATGTACGTATAAAAGCTAATTTCAGTTTTACTTAATTTATAATGAATTCCGCACAAACAGCCACAAATTTCGGGGCGTGGAAGACAAAGCGAAATCACTTCACTACTTTAAATTGGTCATACGACAATATCAACTCGCGGTCTTAGTGTCTTAAATACCTAAGACACTATAACATCAAAATATATGGACTATACAATACAAAATGGTAAAATGTTTAAATATTACATCCAAAACAATACATATGCAATAAAAACTTTCGATACCATTGCCGAAACGACTGACAAGGTAACGCCTCATCATTTCAAAAATGTCAAAATCTCATATAGAGGAAAAATGTATCAAATGATCACATCATCGAACTATACAATAAAAATGTTTTCAAAACGTATCACAACACAAATTTGATTAATTTTATTATATAAAACAAACGGACGTAAGGTATCATTGGACCTTTTATCTTACATATGAGGAAAGTGCGTTTGGACACAATTCAGTAAATTCCCGAAAAGCGACCATCAAACAGCGTCTACTCGGACTCGTGAATGCCAGACTCGTTGTCCTCGTCCTTGGCGTCGAGGCGCGTCTTGAGGTCGTCGATGAGCGCTGCGGGCGGGCCCGGCGGCGACAGCAGCTGGCACACCACCTCGCGGCCCTCCAAAACCACCTGTGTGCCCCCCGCGCCGCCTGGGTCCGCGTTGCGACCGCGCCACTCGGCAATCTTGCCCTCGATGTCTAGCGTGCTGCGCTTGGAGCCACTGCCGCCACATGTCAAACACGCCAAATCGCGCATGCCCCAACTAGCGCTAGCTAGGGCGACTAAACACACGGTCAACCTCCTCCACATTTCTATATTTATATAATTATCGTAAAAACGAGTAGTTTCACCATATTTACTTCAAAAGTTTCCTTGGTAGAATTTTTGAGAAGAATTTTAACAAGAGGTTCACCGTGTCCAGTCTAAACTATTCTATCGCCCACAGAACAGCTAAATGATCCAGTCCTTGAACTATTGAGTAATGCAAGAAATGACATGACGTCTGTGTGTCATGACGTAGAGGTCACTATCACCTACCAAGAACGGAAAAGTAACTAAAAGAAACTGAACTAAACATAACTGAACAGTCTGTCGTTACGTGTCCTCGTGCGGGAGTGGCATGCCACTACATTGCTAGCATGCTTTCTTAAAAAAACTTGTTATATTTTAGTCACTAACACATCACCATTTAGTATAACACTTAACACCTTTTGTTACACAATTATATGTTAATTCGGAAACTTAAAATTGAAGAAATCGGAAAACCTTTTATCTTTCATACCCATGCATAGCGCACACCGCTTTGAATTACATCTTCATTTTCTTTACTTTATAAGCTGACTAGTAATGTGACAACTTGAAGGACGATATCAAAGCCGTGTACACGGTAAAGGGAAGCAAGGGGCAAGAAGGGCTGTCGAGGTAGCGTATAGCGAACATGCAGAGAGCGGAGGCACTTACTTGGCGAGGGGAACGTTATCGCGGTCCGCGTACGCGTCATACAAATACTCGCTGCAACAGACAACACACGCCGGTTAGCGCGCACGCGCACGCGCACGGCAACAACCCACAGGCGGCGCAAAGGCGTTAATAAACTCTTTAAAATTTATGCTGTTTATTGAAATTGATTGTACAATTTACTTAGTAGGAATTGAATATTACTCAAATAATATATTATTAAAATTTCAAAGAGTTCGTTAAAGGCTTTACAAAGTGCCGCAACATTCCAAATAAAAGGGGCGAATTAATCATGTGAGTAACTGCGACTGTACATGAGTGACTACGTCGACATCTTCTATGCTAGTTAGTACTACTGTACGGTACCACTTAATCTCAACTAAGTAGTTTTGTACACATTTACATAAAAATTGATGTACGACGCTATTTACGAGACATTTAATAATCTTATAAACATAGTCTATATTTGAAATAAATCTTATATTATATAAACACCTTACACTAAGGAAGCTGTCGTTGAAATGTAAGTAATTAGGATGATGTTTGATGAATCAAATCAAAGAGAAAACTATGAAAGGGACGTCTATCTAGTGGTGCTAGCTACACTACAGGCGGCTCTCACGCGGCTCATCGGAAACGCATGCACTACCTTCACAAAAATCATATTGAAATTATTTTAGTAACACGGCAATCTTTGTTAACATTCAATAGGACGTGTCCAACTAACGTTATTTCACTAGCGATTGTTTTTTATAAAGAATGACTTTCAAAAGAAAACAATTACAAACGCTTCTGCAATAACGTATATTGAGAACCACACTAAAAAGAAACAAATATAAAAATAAGAATCAAAAGTGTTTGCAAATTCCAATGAGCCAGGATGTTGCGGGGCTATGGGGTATCTGTGCAAGCCGCTATGGGGTCGAAGAGCACACGTCTCGAGCGAAACAGTGAGCGGCGCGCCGGCACACCCTGCCCCGGCCTACCCTTGTTGAGTTAACATACTACGTATGAAAATGACACCGGTGATAAACAAGTTATAAATAAGCTGTTTATCTCTGTATCTCAACAAGAGAGTACGTGCGGGCGCGCCGGCGGCCGCGGCGTTACCGTCGCCGGCGAGGCGTCACCGCGCGCCGCGCCGCCACAGCGCCTCGCACTCGCTGCGACATAACACACAGTCAGCTGCTGTCTCTGTCGCACTTACACTACCCCAACCTATTTAAACTATATTTGTCTCCGACACACAACACAGTAAGTTACTATCTCCCACGCACTTGTTTGCTACCCCCAGACTACACCTCTCTTTTTTAATGTAACTGTCATTGACTGTCAACTTGCTCACACACATTAGCTATGCGCTGTTATTTTAATAATCTTTATTGAAAACTAAAAACATCATAAAAGTAATTTCATCATTATTATAATCATATTCGTATCCACTACACCAAAGAAGAATATTGTAATGACGGTGAGTGAAATCAAAGTAAAAATAACTTGAAGAAGTAACAGAAAATCTAGATTGTCTAAACAACTAGCTAAATACTAAAACTACGTTTTTGCCCCAAAGACTTTACACTGACTCATCGAAATTCATAATGTACTGTATTCAAATTTTGTATACAAATTCCTTGATAATTCTAACTAATATTATAACAGTAATAAAGGCAGCTATTGAAACCGCGATTTTTGGCTCTTCAACCACACAGAGACGCGCCGTTAAATAAAATGAACATCGGGTTTGCGTCGACACTGCTCGTAACGAGAGAGCGGGATTTCCCCCAAATTAAATTTTTTCCTAATATTAGACGTCTTATACTTGCATATATTTGTAAATAATATAAATTTCTCACTCTCTCAGCTACAAAGCGGACTAAACATGTGCTTTTAAATGATAACAAAGGGCCCATTCACTGCTACGGGATGAGGGTGCACGACAAACCCAACTCAGTCACAAAACTCATTAACGAAGGAAACAGACATTAAATTATATTCAAATTACATAAAAAACGAAAAACAACAAAATTTGTAAATAATAAAATAAATGAAAACGGCACCAATGCAGTGTATTTTGTATGTTAGTTTTTTAATTTATCAAGACACTGCATGTGACGCCAACATATCAATAATAATGGTAGATGAATGACATATTATTGTATTAAAGAATATCCATTTTATTATCTGTGCAACAAATTAGTTTCAATAATAAACTTATGTTAGTTTATATAATATTGAATTACTTAATCTGTTATTTTAAACCGATTAAATAAATTATGAATAACTAAATTGTAGTTCAATTGTGTAAATGTATTGATGTTTTGTATATTATGTATTCTATTTTTGTATACTTTCAGTAGTTTAAAAAGTAATAAATACACGATGTTTCTTTAAAATATTTTAATTATTTTGATAATTTACTGTACACACAACGAAATATACGTATATTATGTGTGTTTGCTTATCTTGGCAAAAAGTTGAATATTTTTAATTTTTTTATAATTTTGATATATTTTATTAAAAAATAATCTTCCAAAAAATAATTGTTAATATCTTTTATACACCCAAGTGCATTTTAATTGAAGGTATGTATGTATGTATGTATGTATGTATGTATGTGTATAAGCAGTATCTATATGAATACGTACGCCTCAACCAGCGGACCGGGGTAGGGGTCGGGGTGACGGTAGAGGCGCGCGAGGCGCTGCGCCACCACCAGCAGCGGCAGAAACAGCGCGAGGCACCACGCCAGTGATATCCAGAAACCGTTCTGGAAATAATGTGGAGATGGTGTTTACGAGAGTGTATTTGGTATTTCATATTCCCAAATATACGCAATGATATTGAAAGTACAATCGATGAGTCGCGGCCCACGAGCACTCGAGAAGAAAATATATAACTGTAGGAATAATATTAAAATGAAATCAGCACAGCCATATACAGCGAACCTCAGGGGCGCCCATGACTAAATAGTTTTTAATTTCACATTATTGAAACTTTCTTTTAAATGTTATTAATTTGATATAGAGTATTAGATTTAATTTAACTTAACTTCACGCTTTATCCCTAGCGGGGTAGTCAGAGTGAACGGAGCGCCAAACGCTACGGTCTCTACATATCTCTTTCGCGTCATCCACTGTCGTAAACTTCTTCATACATGACCTCCAGGGGGTCTTCATACTTTTTACTGGATCTTCGTCGATCATTAGATTTAAAATACTTGTTATTTTTATGTTCATGTGGAAGTACACTCAAAATATCATATACAATATAAATCTAATATGTATTGTATATTTTAAACTATATATTATATATTTGTATTCTAGATATTTTATATAACAAATACTCACAGCAGGCATTAAAACAGCGCGGCACAACGAGTCCCTGGTAGCGTTAAACGCCACAGAGAGCGGCCCGCAGAGCCCCACGCGCTCGTTGGCGGCGCGCTCCACCATCGCCACGTACTCTTGCAGACGTTGGCCCATACGTTCCGCAAATTCACGCGTTAGCTATAAATGTTTCATGTTCATAATTTGGAGTACGCAAGTCGTATGAATTCTGGTTATTAATAATTAATCTTTTTTGTATTTTTTTTTACAATAAACTTTGTAAGAATTATGGCAATTTAAATATAACAAATAAAGAAATAAATGTGCATACATTCTGCACGAGATCTGGCCCCTGCGTGTTGAGGAACATCTCGACGTCGGTGGTCTCGCGCATGCGCACGTGGATGGCCTCCCGCAGCGACGAGTGGTCAAAGCGCAGCACGTCACTGAGGCGTGCCGCCGTGGCGTTGAGTTCCGCAGCCGCCGCCAGCATAGGCGCCACCACCTCGGCCTGAAGCCGCGCCAGCGCCGCCGCAGCATCGCGCAAGTCGCGCGCCACCTCCGCGAACCCACCCCGCGGCGCCAGCGCTCGCGCCGCGCCCTCCAGTTGCGCCGCTAGCTCGCCCAGAGATGACGACGTCAGGTTGACCTCCAGGGCCGCCTGCAGCCGCCCGAAGCCGAACTCTGACAGGCCCGCACCCGCCAGCGCGTCCAGTCGCGCGCGCGCTCCTGCGCCCAGCACGCGCAGCGGGCGCCCGCGCGGCGGGTAGTCTGTGTGCAGCGCCGCCACTCCCGCCGCCACGCGCTGAGCCACGCCCGCGCCCAGCGCGCGCAAGTCGTGCACGCGCTCCAGCTGCAGCGCCGCGTACAGCGTGGCGTTGGCATGGCACTGCACCAGCGCCGCCGAGAGCGTGAGGCGCGCCGGGTCGTCATCGGCGCGCGGCTCGTCGAACAGCACGCGCTCCAGCTGTACAAAGCGCTCCACATCTGCGAACACGCGGCTGCCGCGCGGCTCCTGCAGCGGGTCACACACGAGACGCGCCGTGGCCAGGCCGGCCGCGAAGTAGGCCAGCAGCGCCAGCGCCACCAGCCCGCCTGCCGCTAGCGCCAGCCCCACGCCGGCTAGAAGGCAGGAGGCGCCGGCGCCCTTGTTGCAGCAGTCACCGGCGCCGTAGGCGTCAGGCCGCTTGCCGCACACTCCGCACAGCAGGCCCCAGGCCAGCAATGCCAGTATCGCCAGCAGCGCGGCGGCGGCGGCCCGCGAGGCGTGGCGGCGCGCGGGTCCGGCGCGACGCAGCGCGGCAGCGAGTCCTGCAGGCGCGCGCGAAGCTGCAAGGGCGGCGCTGGCGTTGTGGGCGCGCGCGCTGACCTCGTCGGCGAGGGCGGCCAGGCGCACACCAGTGGCGGTGATGGCGCCGCGCACGCGCGGCACATGCTGGTCCACGGTGCGCTTGATGCCGTCGAACACCTGCAGTCCAGCCGCCACCTCGGCGCGCATATCGCCGTCCAGCAGCGCGCTCACGTTGTGCAGCAGCTCGGATACGTCGGGGATCTGCGAACACGTGTACACACACGTCATGCCTGCGCACTATACGTACAACAAACACACGCACACAATCACTACTCACCGTTGGAAAGTACTTGTCGAGCATCTGATCCGTGTCAGCGTGAAATTGTCACAAAATAAGCATTACTTCTTACTGTCTAAATACTGTCATCACTATAATTTGATACAAAAAAAAATATAATTTGCAAACATACCCTGTTGTATTGTATCTCAGTATCGAGCTGGCCTATCTGATGTTTCTCCTGTAGCTGTATACAGGGACGCTCCTTGCAGGTGGCCAACGTTCGTAGTAAGGACGAGCGCACTTGGCGCAGACCTGCAAAACAAATGTTATTGTAATAATAGATACTAATATCACTACATACCTTTAAATAAATGTATAAAAGTCAATACAGTAACATACCAGCATTAAGATCCTCCGCCTTAGTCCTCAAGAAGGCAGTCTTCCGTTGCACGTTCTTCAGCTGCGCCGGCACATTCTCCAGCTCTGCAACCATACTGCTCAGCTTCTGCACGGACGTGGCCCTAGTGAACTGATCTAACTTAGTCAGCACCACTTTGCCACTGCTAGTGAGAGTAGCATCTAGCTGTTCCTCGAGTTCCTTATAGTTCTGTACGAGCAAGTGTCTGGCGTGCGCTTGTGTGGCATTGAGGAAGGTGCGCGCGTCCTGGATGCCGGCGCGGAGCGCGTCGGGCGTGGCGTGCGCGCCACTCTCTATCTGGGAGTCGGTGGCGAACGCGCATACGACGCCGAATCTGTAGACGCAGAATATATATTGATAAGATAAAAAATATATAAATATTTTATTTAATTTGACATTTACAAACTTTTGAATTGTCAAGTTACGTATAAAAGTCAGCAGCTTTGCATATTATCTTTTGTTTGAAATATTTATATTTAAATATATTTACATCTCCAGCCAATTTAAGTAAAAAGAAATCTTTAGTTGACTTGTTTTAAAATTATCTCTTTTTTTAACCGTACTCTATGAGGTGACGAGTAAAGAAAAAAACACGACAAAGACAGTAAAGTAACTCACTCACCCTCAAACTCACACTCAGTCCGCCATTATAATAGTATGTGCAATCATAGTTATATTTTCATTTCCTTACAACATTACCTTTTGCAGTCTTTTAAAATGGTATAATTTCAATCTATACTTATAATAAAATCGTAACTGTAATCGTAAGACATACCAGAAAAACTATTAGTGGGTGCATTTATTGTATAAATTCATACAATTCATAATTCATAACAATTTTTGTCTCTTTGAATATGCATAAGGGACTTACAAAAATAGAGTGAGAAGGCCTATGAACACAATAGCGAGTATGCCTTTTAGACAGGCGTCGTATTTTCTGTCGAAGGGCCTTCGTCGTCTGCCGACCCTGCACCACTGACAGCAGCACCAGAATAATCTGAAACATTTTAATTAATAACTCTCTGAGATTCTCTGATATTTCCAAATAATAAGTAACAGATTTCATTATTTAATATTATTTTTATAAATAAAATATTATTTATTTAGGACTAACAGTCGGGAACCAATGTAAAACTTAAATGGGTTTTGACTGTCGTTTTGTACTATTTAGTTCCATATGGTAAACAATGACATGCTTACCCAGCAAGTGGAAATATGACGACGAGCAGGCCCACGATGACAATCACGGCGATGGGTCCCGCGTAGTGCGTCAGCAGGGTGCGCCACTCGTCGCGAGGGGATGCAAACTCTATTTGCCCATCTGACACCATCACTATACCTGGAATTTAAAAAATATATAATTAAATCATAAAAGATATTTTATTGACATATGTCGTGGCGCAGGAGTAAAAGCTTGTGGTTGTAAATGAGAGGTAATGAAATACCTGCAGCAGCAGGAACCTGGAAATGTTAAATATCGGAACTCATCATCACAATTTGCCTGCTTATCAGGGCGAAGAAATGAAAACATTAAATATTTCAATTCTCGAATAGGAATCGAACCTAATACCTATCACGTTTACAATCGCACAATTGCGCCCCTGCGTCACGAGTGGTCCCTTTCCCCTAGTAATATGGATGAACAACTTCAAAACCCAATACTCGATAAAATAAAACATATGATAGCAAATAGTAATGACGAGCAGGTCAGCTCTAGATCTGGTCAGTCACGAACCGAACAGGAACACCGAAACCTATCAGGGCACCATGACGGAATGGAATCATTTATAATTCTAAATACACACCTTGTTCCTATATTTAGTTGTATTTATATTATTAATTGTTTTTCCCACACAACAAAACATCAACCAAAGGAAGGAAAATGATCCCATTATACGTGAGTATAGGTAGGTACCTAGAAATACAACAATAGAAACGGAAACCACAACAGAAACATTATAGACTATCGTTTTGAACAAGTTTTGATACTAATATTTTAAAAATCTGCATTTAAAATTCTATAACCACTGACTGAGGTAAGACGTCCGTCTTACCTCAGTCAGCAGTTACCAGCTGTAACCGCTGTGGGTAGAAACGTGAAATTTAGATAGATGTTTCTTTTCATAATGTGAACGTCCACTGAGAGGGGATTTTGAAAAATTTAAACCCTAAAGGGATAAAATAGAGATTGAAAGCTTGTCTGGAAAAATCTTTAAATTGCCACCGATTTTTATAAAATTTGAAATTTAGACTCTCAAAAATATTTCACTGAACACGTGTTTCATGGTTTATTAGAATTCACTCCCTAAACTGAAAATATAATAATTATTTTAATAAATATTCGTATAGTTCAAGCGGGAAAAGCCAAGAAAAAATTAAAAATCTAAGAATTCTTAACTGTTTTAAGAGTATTTTTTGGTACAGTTTTACTTTTATAAATTCTAAAATTTTTTATAAATAGATTCGATTTTATTATAGTCACTCACTTTTACATTTTCAAGAAAAATCTTAAAGGAAACTGTATAATTCTAAATAATCCGATAAAAGAGTCCTTTGTCGCAATTCCAGCAAAAGTTCACGATGAAAGTTGTATGTGAAATAGTTGTAATGTTGTAGTTGAAATATTTCGTAAAGTTGATTCAATAAAGTTTCTCAGTTTAAAATGCAAATCGGAAATACAAGTTTATATTCGAAAACATTTACACTTTAAATCCAACAGTGAGCTTTATCCCCATAAGTCGTTATTGACGATTAATATTTAACATATTAAAGTAATCACATATACGATTGGTGTTAATAAAATGTGTTTACTATTCGGAAACGATATATCTGAACTTTAAATGTGCTTTCTTATTTATACAGGATAGAACACACAAACACACGAAACGTAGGGTTAAGACACTTTATTCTCTATATTCTGAACAATTTTCCACTCTCCGTTTTGAGAGGCGCAACACAACGCTGCCATTTACTGGCAGTGCGTCACAGTTCGACGCCGTGCAGCTCGGCCAATAAGTTTATACTACCAACTGGACATCTGTACGATTACAATTGCCCATACAAATAAAAACACTTGACTTTTTCAGAGGTTCCTCTCACAGACTTTTCTTTTCTGTGGTGACTTATTGACAATTACGCTTAACTCCATATTCAGCAGAAGCAAGCAGAGGGAACCTATTGTTAAGACGATCCACACACCGCCAGTTTTTTGGGACACAGTGGCAATATTTTTTTTGAATAAATGAAGTTATAATTAGATAAGAGATAACTACCCTCATAAGATGTTAACAGATATATATTATCTACATAATTTACAATGGTTAACATTTCATAGCCAACCAAATGGGAGCAACAAGTCGTTTGTTGTTTAATTAACTACGACTGACCAAGTCGCGCTCGTAGCCCCCGACCGGCAGTTATCTTCACGTCTTCAATTGCTCTCGTGTACCAGTTCTAATATAAGATATCGCCGCTACACGACGAAATAGGCTTTATATTGAATGACTTATAGGCGTATATCGCGTGTGCTGTAACATCGTTGATGTAGGACAAAGCGATAGCTGGTTTAGGCCAATAAAATTGAGCGTCTCCGCCGGACGCGATGTCAGCTGCGAAGCAGTGTCGCTTTAATTACTGTTAAATACCCAGTCACCGTTACATGTGTACATTAAATTTTTTCAATATTTAAATTATAAATTAATTTTTAAGAAAAAAACCGACTTCAAAGAACGAATTAAAAAGTAAAAAATAATTTTAAAATAAAATAACAAAGATTTTATAATTTAGAAGTCGGTGCCAAGTAAAACAAACAGGCATTTGATATTGTAGTAAGGTCGTTGTAGCATTAGCTTGACGATTTTAAGTGATGAGTAGACTTTAAAAGGATGCTTCCTGAGCGAGTGGTGGTGGTGGTGGTCCAAGTCATGTAAAGCGTCACTTGATTAGATATTATTTTTGTGCAAACCAACATTTACATTACCAACAATTTACGGGCGAACCTCTTTTTTATGAAGTCGTTGAGGAATCTCAATTTGACATCAATTGTAAAAATGTTTTTTCTTGTAACTATTACAGTAGCATAAAATGTTTGCCTACAAAAACAAACTTTTTGCAATTTTGACCGGATCCCTTATAATCTTATAATCAGAACCTTACCAAACTTCCATCAAACTATCCTTGAAGTGAAATCGGTTGTCGTGATATTGAGTGAGTTATTTGTAGCGCACATAATGCAAATTTAAAACTTATTGTTAACTCATATTTAGCCTTTAGTTGCTAAATTCTTTGTTTGTTATTTTTCTATTATAATATTTTTTATTCAGTCAGTTTTATTTATATTTTTATTTTATTTTTTCTATTTTTGGCTCGCGACAATAACACAAGCATATGTTTTAAGACAGGGCTGTCACTAACCCCTAATACACAGTTCATACTTATTTAGGAGTTGGTAGCCCTTGAAATGTATAATTATGAATGTTGTCAATAAAAAATACTTTTTATTAGAACGCAAAATTTATATTTTATTAAGTTGTTGTGACTTACTCATAATTTCGTCTCAACGCACATGCGGCTCGTTGGTCTAGGGGTATGATTTTCGCTTAGGGTGCGAGAGGTCCCGGGTTCAAATCCCGGACGAGCCCAATAATTTTTACTTTTTTTGTCTATTTTTATTAAGATCATTTTTGTCATTTTATACGTTAAAGTGTACGGTGAAATTATAAAAAAAAATATGTAGTAACAAAAAGTGCGTCAAAACTAATTATATTTTGTTAAAAAAATTGACAGCATATACATTTTTTTTAACATTATGCTGTACCTAGCTCCGATTTCCTCGCTTATGCTCCCGTGTCATATAAACTGGTAAGGTATCTAATACTAAGCGATGTCTACAGTATTGACATGAGTATTTACATACTCGCAGATCGTTGATCGATTAATAAAGTCATCTATAGTTAATATGAAACAACCAGAATTAGCAAAACAATTTTAAAGACTTATTTATAAACCTCTTTCAACTCTAGATCGATCTCGAGAGGCAACAGCACAAGGGCCTTTACACGTGACGTAGCGAGTAACAGTACTGTACTCCCTCCGGTGCGTTCGCGGAGGTCGAGGCCTCTCGCCGCGTCACGTCGAGCAGGGAGCCGCACTCTTGTGATTCATATAGCATAGATGTATTTTTTCCAATGTCGTCGTATTGTATAAAGATCGTTAACTATATATTTGTGTTTCTTCTATATTCATTCAAATATTATTTTAGTAGTCAAGAGAACAATAGTGACACAAGGTGTTTTCAAACAGAAAGTGACATGCGTGTGAATATCATTATGTCAGGTTAATTGTGTTATATTTAAATATGAAAACTACTTTACTTTAAACATGCTTTTCCCTAAAGTTATTTATGTACAGAATTCTGATGGCACTGCGTGTTAAGTGGCGGAACTCAACGCAGACTTAAAAATAACACAAAATATGAAAATAATTGAACTACCATCTATCGAATGTAGAACGCGAGAATAAAGAAACACTAAGTCAACTCAAATGACAACATAGTAACCGCAAGTGTCCATCAGAGTAGACGTATCACAATAGGAGGACATAGACTCATTGCCCTCTGAGGAGAGGGGGCAGGAGGGAACCTTGGCTGTCGCGCTCTACCAACCATCCTCACGAGTGACGCGCGTTACACAATGTGCTCGTGCGCTACATATGCACGCGTAATCGTAATGTTTGCGCTTATCATATTATGTATGTACACGGCCAGTTTAATTGAACAAAAAATAGGTATAATTATATTTTTAACAAAGAAACTGACCTTAACCGGATCAAACTCTCATGAAACTACGCTTGAAGTGTATTCCTTTCATTAAAAAAGTATCATCAAAATCGGCGGCCGTTATATTGAGTTATTCGTCTCTTTGTCGCGGACAAACTTACGGCAAAAGGTCTGATAACCTTTCACAGATCTCCTCCCGCAGTGAGGGAGAGTCAAAAATTATGCTATGAAGTAGTAATCAGAAATTGATAGTTACTCGTATAAGCCACTTATACTATACGTATGTCGTCCAACACAACTTCCTTTCACATGCCACACTATTGGACGATAGCCAATCTGCAGCAATATTTCCTGGTCGATGCGACACGAGTACCTTTAAAAAGCGCTTTACCTAAACGGTTAAAAAGGAAGGTTCTTTCCCGTCACCGACAAAACAGAAACGAGTCAATAATACAATATTATGGATCTACTTTGCCATTTAAATATCTATAAAAGTGTTTTGAGTTAATATTTCCATCATCGAATGATGCTAATTGAAAAATTTAGAGTAAACAGCGAGCGATCCGATCACGTCAAGGCGTGAAGCCATTTCCGATCGATTTCAAACACGAAATCAGAACAAGGTGAGACATGAAGCAGAAAACCACAGCAACAGAGTAAAAACACACCTTAGGAAAGAAATATTACGCGTCAAATAATGTTAATAATATCATAAGTTCAAAGAAAACTACCTTATTGTAAACGCGACACGCGGTATCGCCATTTATAACTTTGGCTATCTAAGATCATGTCGGGAAAACAAATCTCTTATTGCTCTTGTTTCAGTCTTGTTCATTTTATGATTTATTCGATTTTAAAATTATTTTTAGTTTTTATTATACATCACTCTATTTTAGCGGTGTAACCAGATACTCTCTATCTGGTGTTAAGATAGCCAAGTCTACTTCTTTCCCCTAATTTTTTATATTAGTTGCATGTATTTCTTTTGGCAGAACTCAGAAGTCGCGCTTTGTCATGTTTATCTCTATCTATGTCAATTTAAAAGAATCGCTAATTCGTGTTAGAAACGTGTCTTGAGTTTCGTCACTTAAGCGGAATGTGGGCAACAGAGAACATTAACACTAGGTGTCTTCAACGGTTTAATGAAGAAGCTAATAAAAATGACTACATATTATATATATACGTTTACATATGTAATAGTGTATGTATCCACTTATTCATCTGTTCGGGAGACTGGGTCTGGGGAGGAGTGAGGGCCGTAATCTAGGGATCAACAACTTGAGGATTTTTCAGGTTTATTATTATAATAACAATAATTTTTATTGATTTATTATGGCCACTGGTATGGTTTCATAAGATAACACTGGTATCAAACGACGAAAGTCATTTATTTTTCAACTTAAATGCATAATTGGCTAGTATTTAAAATATAATACATAATTATGGCATTGTCAATGATGTGCTGCCTAACTCGTTCACATCTATGAATAAAGTGGAATCTTATCACAATCTTGTCTTTTATCTTTTACCTATAGCTAAAAGCTAATAGAACAAAAGATAACATCACAATCTTCGTTACCCTTAAGAAATATATTATAACAAAACGTATTTGTAACAAGGTTGTAACAAGTTGTTGGAGCGCACGGTACTGGTACACAAGGTACTGACGGTAAACGCCAAATTTGTGGGTTCAGTTCTTATAACAAGGAATGAATTATTTTCATCTCATCAGTCTGGTAAGACAAAGCAAGTCTTTGAGTTCTGCCTCTCAACATGCAATTAGAAATATTGGACAATGCATAGGGAACGGAGTGTCTTAACACTAGGTTTCTTCTTCTTACCTACCCTACTATATGCGGGATATATATTAAAAACACAAAACTAAAACAATAAATTGCGTGCTCCCACACGGTGTCCATGAATAAAACACGCCATCTGTACGACTTCAAAACGGATCTCGTTATTAATATGATAATATTTGAACACAAAAATAGCAAGGATGTTGACATGCACCGCCTGTAGGTGCCCCTCCCCCTCTCCCCCTCTCCGCCGGAGGGCCGGGGGGCTGGAAGGGGAAGTTCCCTTTGTGAGAGTGCAGCGGATCGATACCCCGCCGCCGCCGGTCCCGTCTGCTCCCTCACCGCACAGGCGAGAGGGAGACTGTAGAGAGGAGGACCGGCGCGCGTAGACGGCAGACCGAACGTGCTCGTTAAGTGTTAAGAGTTGCGAACTCAGTTATGGTCAATATTTATTATTGGCTGATTAGCGTTGATGAATGTGGAGTATAATAATAATAATATCTCGGCAGAGTATTTTCACAGATAATGGGACAGAATCATTCGTGCGGGAGTCGAAAGTCGAAGTCGAGGCGGTTGTTGAAAGAAAAAATCTTTTTAGCAAAATCAAAATTGTGTATAAGTATATACAATTTATAATTGAGGTAAATTATAAAGGAAACTATGATCGTTTTCAAAGAGTCTCTAAAGTAGTAAAGTATTAGATAATAAATATATCGTCGAAAATTAATAAGTCATTTAAAAGCTTTATAGTTATTATACATATAATAACTGTAAAGCGGGCAGCAGTGGCACCGTGGCATTCCGGCGCGCTCACCTGGGGCTCCCGGGCTGCCGAGCCGCCCTGAATATTTGATGACTTCGCCCGGTGCCTGTCCTTGTGCGACCTTGTCTATGTGTTATCACTATAATGTTATTATTGTCAAGTCTCTTTCGAAAAAGTATTCTTTTCTTAGTAATATAAATTATTAGTTATTATAATTTTGTACAAGGAACATCTCTCAGATTGATGAAATGTGGAGAAAAATGATGGGGTGCTTGCTTAATTATTTATACTGATGTTACAATTCTATTATACATGTCATCTCAGGAACTGCATGCTGGTTCAAATTGAATATATATTTTTTGTCATATGTCTATTCTTATTAAGTCTATTTTTATTAAGTGAAACTATTTTTTATTTTCGGATTCCCTCTGCCTCAGCATGAAGCTAAAAGAAATAATAAAGGCTATTCATGTAAACTGCATTTTATTATTAATCAAAGAGGCAGTCGACTAGCGTTAAAGGACAAATATTTTCCACACAACTCGCTCATTACCGTTTTCTCTTATAGGCTCTATATGTATAGAAATATTTATTCCCACGTGACGGTCTAAAAAGGTTACATGTTCATACGTAATGTATAAGATACAACATACACTCAGCGACGGGCCGTCAAGTGGACTAGCAGTAGTTAGCCGACCACGACCACCTGTCGAAGGTACTCGGGCTAAAAATGCGCGCCGGAACTTTCTCACGAGGACAGTGCTCAATAATAGTCAATGAATGAGGTATAGGTTCACAAGTTATCCCTACGCTACAATCGCTTCATTACTTTCATACAATATTAGAAATATATATAATGTACGAGTTTGTATGGTATATGTGTAATTCTGGGTTATAATTACAATAAAAAAATATATCTATTAAAGAATTAGATCACCTATTCACTTGTTGCGGCCAGTAAAACGACCAGGTGTCGAACCGTTCAAGACATAATAATACCTATACTGTAAGTTTCACTTTCACATTGTCGACCGGTGGCGAGTGGCTATAGGTTCAAGGCCGTGGCTCGCCCAAACGACGTTATCATAGTTATACGAACAATTTAGATAATCTAAAATCTAATTATAGTTGTAATTACTATATCCCTTGTTCTTATAGCTATCAAATATCTGAGCAACCACGCAAACTTGTGATGACGACATACTCGAGTAACGCTCAGCTGGTACAATCAGAATATACATATATCTAAAAATATATCCTAAGGCTGCTTGAGATATATCCGGGTATCAATAAACAGTAGATAAAAAGAATACGGCGCTTGCAGTTAAAAGCAGTATACGATAGTAAATCACAGCATCCGCTAGTTCCAAGGAGAACGGTGTTATACGACAAAAAGTTAAAACCGTTCATATAACAGTAACGGGTAGCGACACACTTGTTGACACACGAGCTTGTGCGTGAAGCAGGCGCGATTAAAAATGATTCGAGCTTAACACGTTGTTATCACTGCAGTTTGTTTGATCAGGTAGAGGTACCAAAGAGTCGTTATCTAATCATGCTTTTAATGGCTCTTAAGCTTTTTCATATGTATTCAGCATCTATTCGTCGTGGCGTGATGCTTGCCTATACCGACTACCTACATCTTCCACGATAACCATCGTCGTCAACGGGATTCATCCGCATAGGAATCTTCTACCTACAATCTACATGATAGGGGATGAGATTAAACAGAAGTGAGCAGTACACGAGCGGAAATATCGGCGTCCTACTGGGGACTGTCGCCGACGACTTGTCATTTGAAGCTAATTTTTTATTAGGGTTCCGTACTTTCGAAGGAAAAAAGGAACCCTTATAAGATCACTCTGTTTTCCGTCTGTCTGTCTGTTTGTCAAGACCCTTAATCTCAGGAACACTTGGAGATATGGAGTCGAAATTCATATCCTATACTCAGACCTACAGCTCCTTGATTTTCTGATTAAAATCATATTTCTATGTTTACTTAGAAAACAGATATGGTCATTTATATCGTAAAAAATGTGTATTTCGACACTATGAAGGTATGAAAAAATCATAGGGTATTTCCAGCTGACCTACAATTATGAAAATTGGCATCTAGTATCTACAGGTGCATCTACAGTTCATGAAAAAATGTGAAAACTATACATTTGTGTATAAAAATAAATAAATTAAAATAATAATAAATTTTACGTCGCCTACTAAAATGATCTATAACATATTAACATTTCCATGAAATAATTGTCCGTACTGCGTTTATTTGATGTAGGTACGAGCATGTACGTCAACTTGATTGAGTTTCCTGCAACATATTCAGAAATAATAATAACTAAATATTATAAATGTTTTTGATCAAATGTTGTTATTAGGGCTCGCAGCCTAAAATATAAATAAAAAAAGTAATTGTTTCATTTTCCACCGTTAAACAAGTCATTTCTCGATACTTAGCCGAAAACTGAAAAATGGACATTAGATTCTTCTTGCCAACAATAGACTGCAATAAAGCTAAAAAAAAAAAAGAAACATAAATTTAAAAAAGTTTCCCGTACCGGGAATCGAACCCGAGCCTCCTGGGTGAAAGCCAGGTATCCTAGCCACTAGACCATACGGGATATGAGGTTTCCGTTGAAGTATAATATCTTTTACAAATCTATTTGAAATAACAAGTATTTAATTTTCATTAAGATGCTTATCTCTTGCTAAATGTAAACAAAGTGTCATCTAATACACTATGTTTTTTAGCTTCACACTGTGGCCGCAGATGGCGCGGTAAGAAGAGGGTTCTGTTCTCCATTCTGCGCCGAATTCTGAAGGCATTGCGTGTTGAGTGGCAGATTGTTGTAAGTTGAGTAACGATAATTAATTAGGAGCATCAGAAAACAGAAAGATATCGCCAGATAATATAAAAAAAATATTCTTAAGCATTTAAGCTTAAATTATAATGTTAAAAAGAATAAAGATATAGAACTTGGTGAACGTACAAAATCGACCATTGAAATGTGATTCATCGCAAATGTTCGGGTGAAATACGCGTCGGCGCTGGTGTGCGACGGTCGGCGTTTAGAACCGGTTTTAGCGCAAGAATGGTTGTACCTACACACTACTTGTACTAGTAGTACTAGTAGTACTAGTATATTGTTATTATTTTGTATGTGTTCATCATTTGCACTCTTATGAATGGAAACTACTTTCTTCGTATATTCATTGAATATAAGTATATTTGTTGTTACTTAACA
Source organism: Heliconius aoede (assembly GCA_037355905.1). Lineage (NCBI taxonomy): Eukaryota > Metazoa > Arthropoda > Insecta > Lepidoptera > Nymphalidae > Heliconius > Heliconius aoede. Next base: position 455,876 of record JBAIZZ010000264.1, read on the forward strand.
GAATATAAAGACGAGGTCGCACTTAAGAAATGATGTCATCAATATACATAAATAAATGAAAAAAGAGAATATTTCCAAATATCGCCTCACCACATCAGGTACAGTTGGTATTCCGAACATACCAATACAATTCCAGGAAGGTCCCGCCCAGGCCTACAGGGAAAACTCACGGCCTCAGAGTGGCTGAGCTGATGAGGTTTAACCCACTGAACGAACACATTAAAACACATTAAACGGCGTTGAGTTCTGCCAACTCACAATGGTACCCTGCTATCCATCTACCTCTAATACACACAACACAACTAGACGCCAGACTAGACGGCGGACACTTTGATCTGATCGTTAAAACTGTCGACCGCTGTCTAAACGCTTGATGCGTTTTTTTTATATTGTGTAGTACATTTATGTACTATGAACAATAAAAACAAAAAAAAATTACAAAAACTGTAAAAATATATTTGATCATATATTTGAACATTTCTAGTAAAAGAAACATTCATTAGAAAACACGACTATGAAACAGCGAGAAGTGAAACAGAAAGGTCTATAGAAGTAAACACAGCGGAGGTTGTATTCGGTTCGCTTGTAAAATTATAAAGTTGTAAATGAATGGACCACAGAGACTCTCTCTGTCAGCTCACATAGTTGAAATGGCAGAGAGATAAGCTGGAGTTCTAGAGTTTAATTAAAGACGCGATGGCCTCCTCTCTACTCGGCCGTGTAATACGAAGTCCTTTATGGGAGTAACAATGACTTAACGGACACAAATCCTCTTTCATTATTGAAAAGTGGAATAAAAAAGTTCGTTCCATTTTCCTACTTTAAAAGCTAAGTTCAATGACCATTCTTAAATATCTATTAGTTTTTACTATAAACTGATATCACTTCATGAAGATTTATCCATCTTCCAGATTTGGTTCAGATTTGGTTTACTCTGGCTAAGAACAAGACTTTTATGTTATTTACGGACTTCTGGGTAACGGAACATTCAAAGGCCGGTTCTTTTTTCTGTTCCAAATGTATAGTATTTGACGAGCGGGCTTGTTTGGGTTTGGAATTTGAACTCGCAACCACTGCGACCGATCAGAGATCAAGGAACTACTAGTTTCACGAGCCCAAGCTGAGTACACAGCTAGCACAGTCCTGTGTACTGTAACAGCCTCAGTGTTTGTCGAGTAGACGACATTGCGTTACATGGTGGGAGTGGGAGTGGGAGTGAGAGTGGCGACCCGTATGAGGACACGCATCATTAGAACAGCGCTTGTTGCATTGCGCTGTAGCCGCTCTACTTCCAATAGCTCATTTTGTAAACATATTAGCCCATCCGGCCCACTTTGTAGGCGACGCCTTTCATATATTTCAAGTTTTATTTTAATATTGTATATATCAAAAAACAATATTTTGAATCTAAGACTCTGGAACGTTTTCGTTTCGATTTTAAACGAAAGGGATGAAGTACACAAGTAAAATATAGTAAAAAATATATAATTAAGGTTTCACTATTTAGTATGAAAGAGTTAAATTACTCCCCGAGTAACGTCTTTTTGTCTGTAATTGTCTCATTGTGAAAGTTAAATATTAATGTCTATCAATTACCTTACTAATAAATCATAATTTGATCTTTTTTAAATTATATAGCAGGGTAAACAGAGGCAACTTAGTGTTAAGACACTCCGTACTCCACGCACCGTTCATTTTCACACAATGCATATTGAGTAGCGACACTCAACGAAGCGGTTTATCTACTACTACTACTACAGCGGGAAATAAAAATATATTAAATATCATTTCCCACAGGGGATCGAACCTACAACCGTCACCGCGCCCCAAAGGCCTCACAGTCATATAAATAAAGTAATCAATGATTTGCAGCTAGATCAGCCACAGTACAACTTTAAATCGTCATTGTTATCTAAGAACCTTGAAAACTGTGGAAATTAAGTTAAATCACATTACGCGTGTTATTTATAATGATAAATAATGTTTAATTATAATGTACAATAATCGTTCATTTTATTGGGTTTGAGGCCGTCGTGAAAATGAAATAAAACAATAAAGCATATGAATACTGAGCCAAGGCAAGGTAGGGCAAGGTAGGGCAAGGTAGGGCAGAGGGAACCTAGTATTAAGACACTTTGTTCACTTTAAGACATTTCCGTTTTTCACTTTCCCCCGAATTTTCCCCCGAAAAAATCAGCTTTACGTTGAATCCCGCACACAACAGGGTACCTAATGTTAACGCTTCTGCCGAATTCTGGAGGCATTGCGTGTTGAGAGGCAGAACTCAACGCCGCGCTTTGCCTCGACACCAGAGAGAGGAATTGAAAATATAAATTGTAACAAATATTTCATCTCCTCGAGTGGGGATGGAACCCACAACCAGTCGCGTGTACCAGTCACACGTTTGTGCCCCTGCACCACGACAGGCCTGAATCTAATTACATAATATTATAATTATTCTATAAATATCGCAGTAACTCAATTACCGTTGATATGAGTATTGCAGAAACAACTTACGAGCTCTCTTACTAAATATCATTTCACATCACTCGGCGTGTCGGGTCGTGTAGTCTAGTGTAGTGTAGTGTAGTGTAGTGTAGAGCAACGAAATTGGTACCAAGTTATTGAAACACTTTGAAAGTATTAATTATTGTAATAATCTTTATATTAATCTCTTTTTTCTTGTTAACTTCTTTATAATTTTGGTAAAAAAAATTAAATGAAATCACATAATATGCGATATTTTATTTGCAAATATACTTATAATACGTATAATACGTCGTATTTTTTACTCAATTCAAAAATGATAAAAATCGTACCATAAACGATAAGTGATTCTAGACAGGTCGTTAATTACGTTGTACACATTATAATGAGTTTAACTATTTAATATGTATTAAATAGAAAGACAGATTTAAGGCCACCGCGGCCTGGCAGTGGTACAGCATGCGACTATAAACACAAGGGTTGTGATTTCGATTCAGGGGATTACTTTTTTTTTTGATTGATTACTTTCAATTTCCAGGCCTTAGAGAAGTAGAGCTGAATGAAAAATATGTAGGAGAAAAAGAAATCATAAACTATTAACCACATAATATGTATTGATTCTACAAAAAGCAGTTACTTATTCAGGTGACAAGGCGTTTGCAGGTATAGACTTGTACCTAGACTCTAGAGCTATCGGCATCCATTACATAGCTAACGAGACATTCAGACGAGG
>JBAIZZ010000265.1:0-18326 GCA_037355905.1 Heliconius aoede
GAGAGCACCACTTTGTTTATTTTAGTGTAAAATGAGGCAATAATTGTATGTACCGATATAATTTACACAAATTTTTTCAGCTTTACGCTGTATTTCACGTATAGAAGAGTATTCAAGAGAATGCTAGTGTTAAGACACTCCCCTGTGTACTTTCCACCGAATTCTGTAGGCGTATTGAGTGATGAAACTCAACATCAGAGCGAAGAAATGAAAAATTAAATATTTCATTTCCACGAGCGGAAATCGAACTCACAAACAGTAGCGTTCATACACTAGTGCCCCTGCACCACCTCTCCTCTTTCTACCTCTTCATACTTTATACAAACGCAACCGATCACCATTACTATAATAAAGAAGACTACAGCGCATTGTAAATTATATAATCGTCTATAGGAATGTAACGAGATTGCAAATAGATCGTAGACTGTTTTTTATCTACATCACACCGTGTCGCAAGCTTTACACAGGCGGAGAGTCGCGACACGCGCAGTCACGTCAGACAGTCTAGGCTTTGATAAGGCTATAAAGGAATAAAGGTAGCGTCCCCGAGGGAGCGAACGGGTCCAGCCAATGGGAAACTGACGCCTATCAGCGGCCCGCTCGAGCAGATACACTTGCTTCTCATGAAACGCTACACAAAAACAAAAGTTGTCGTTTTATTTTTTGTATAAGCAAGTATCATTTTATGCCTCGACTACTCTAACTACAGGGTTAAAAAATTGTTCATTACGTTTAGAGCGATTCTTTTAAAATAATCGTAGTAATATATTATTTAATATAGAATTACGTATCGGCAGTGTCGTTTTTCTATACGGCAGCTAGCATAGTGAGGTCGGCGGCCGGTCTCCGGACTGGCAGTGTCGATACACTGAGGCTACTGACTGAGCGTGCAACACGCACGACTCGTATACGCATAAAATCCTTCGATTAATAGCTATTGGTTATATTTATCTGAATATGAATACTTATTAGTTTCGTTAACAACGCTACAAGGACATGGCCATTAAAATGTGGATATCTTATATATTTTTAAATGATTTGTAGTCCACATGGGGATTCCACTTTCTGACAGGTTCCGGAGATGTTTATGAGCGTCATAACTCAAAGCCGCGCTTTGCCCCGTAATGCTTTTGTGTAGAGAAGAAATGAAAATATTAAATATTTAATTCAAGGCATGAGGGAATTATTTAAATTAACTTGATAATCCTCTGATCTGGGCATGTCTTGAAATTTTTTGTAGAATGAGGAAGTGTCTTATCGCTTCATTATAGTAAAAAATGAAAAAGTATGAAGTTGTAATTTTTTTTGTAGCCGACTTCACTCTAGTGCTTACAATGATTTTAATTTCATTTATTGTATATTAGATAGCTGATAAAAGTCATGTTCATGTACATATTTTGTTTGTAAGGTACTTGAAATGTATGAATGTACAAATATATCATATGTTAAGTATCTTGACAACCTATTCATAGGAAATTAAGGGCATTATCAACAGCTGTGTTAAATTCAGTTTATATAACAAGATAGATAAAAGTTACAACTATATATACTAACTATATAAGACATAGTGTGAAGGACAAACATATAAAAAAAATATAACCAATTGCAAATTCCAAGTTAATAATTGAATAAAACTTTTATTTACATGGATTCAAACATTAGATTACAAGATTGTCATAATTAATCACAAGTAAAAACAAACCTGACTCAATCTTTATATCTGACTCAAGACAAAGAAATAACTTTTATTGAGAATATAATAAAATAGTTTATACCTGTAGTTTACTTTATCTGACCACTACAGAACTATTTATTATTATTAATTTTGTTTATTTATAATTGTATACTCATATATATATAAAAATAAAATTATAAGATACTGTTTAATTAAAACATTTTACCATTTATAAAAGTCATATATTATAATATAATTATAACAAGATTACAGATAATCCAATATGGCTATTTCCTATACAACAAATATATTTCTATGGAAATATAGTTTTAGGTGTGAGGTGAATACTGTTGAGCCGCAAGTATTGATCAAACTGCACCCCATTGTTATGACTTGTGAAATGCATTGTGTGGTCATTTTGAATGCCGGACACCACACTATACATCCTGATGTCATATTGTGCCCATATATCACAATTTTTTTTCTTTTGGTTTATATACTTCAGTTACTTTATAATTATTAAGCCTTCATAATTGGTAAACTAATATTTGTATACTAGATCACCTTGCAAATAATAACTAACTTTCTGGGTAGCCGCTTAGGACAGCACATATTTTTATGTTTATTTCCATTGGTTATGAATATTAAATAACTAATTAACTATTAAATAAATAAATTAACAATTAACTCATTGTAATAAGATCAATATATTATAATATATACCTTCTGGATACGCCTGTTTATTAGCGATGAAGTCGATGATCATATGGGTGGAGTTGTAAAGGTGTCCCATGGCTCGCATGTCGAACTCGAACTTGGAGACGTAGGTGGCGTTTATGACGGGCTCGGAGTAGTTCACCTCGGGCATGTACAGCACGCTAGGGTCCCGCAGGTTATCCGTCAGGTCGGGCAGCCAGTCCTGACCGGCCGCGAGGCCGCCGCCCAGCGTCAGCAACGCTAGCACCTTCCACATCTTGATGCTGTTTAGACTGACTTCCAGATCCACATCACACTGCACTGCACATGCACTGCACTCTTAGCTAACAATATTTTATCGACTATATCGCAGGGTAAGCTATCTGTTTGCAAAACAAACACACAAAGATACCCACTCACAAAACATAAATAAAAACTATTCCCGTCGTGACCGCTCACAAAAAGGGCGTATTAATTATTGTTAGGTCACAACGACTAGTTGACACTGCACTTAATAATATTAGATAAATATTTTCAGTCAGAATTTCATGTTTTGTTAGATAAATATTGGGTGTGGCGGGGCACGAGCACCTCGGTAGATGCACGGCGGTGAATGAAGGCGAGATGCGACCGAGACGTGAGAACAAGCCGACGACGACCGAGAGCGGACGTAACTCACCATACGTGTCATAGTGACAGAGGAATATATTTTTTTCTAGGCTTGCCTTGTAAAAACACTTTTATAACATAAATTCTAAGCGCTTATGGTACATTTTTATTTACGCTTATATGAAATTATACATTAAACGAGTTGAATATTACATTTATTTAAATGATTTTAAAACAACCAAACCAGTAATGATTCTGATTTAAATGTACACGTAAAAACATACAGGCTCTGCAGTGAACTGTTCTCTGTGGCGACGTGCTGTCATCTGTCACTCATAGCGTCATAATTTTGCCGCAATTGGATGCAAAAATTTATAAATAACAAATATTAATGATGTTGATATTAATTCTGTTATTTTTCATACTTTAGGGTCTATACTTTAATGTTTTAATATCTTAGAGTTAAATAGAACTGTGACAAAGACTTTTGCTCTTACGCAACGCCAAGAGCTATCATTCTCTTACTACACGAATTTAGTATTCGGTAAAAAAAGATGGCACTTGGCATTGTTACATAGATGGCCAATGCCTCAACAACTTAAGCTACGCTGATGACATGGTGCTGCCGAGTCCCTCGATTAGAGGCTTGAGAGAGTTGATGAGTATCTGTGAGTCGTACGCGGCGGTGAATGGTTTGGTGTATAATGTAAAGAAAAGTGAAATTATTGTATTTAAAGCCGTTCACCGTTCACCTAGTCATGTGCCACCAGTTACTCTGAATGGGTCATCATTGAATAAAGTTGTAAAATTTAAGTACTTGGGCCATATTCTTACTGAAAATTTAAGCGATGACGAAGACATAGAAAGAGAGTGTAGAGCATTGGCGGTAAGAAGCAATATGGTCGCACGCAGGTTTGCCCGTGGTTCTGCGACTGTCAAGATTACCCTATTCCGGGCATTTTGTCAGTCATTCTACTCGGGTGGCCTGTGGGTGAACTATACGTGTCGAGCCTACAACGCACTACGTGTACAATATAATAATGCCTTCAGAATGCTGTTGAGTCTGCCGCGGTTCTGCAGCGCCTCAGGAATGTTCGCGGACGCTCAGGTTGACGGATTCCACGCTGTAATGCGTAAGAGAGCATCGTCCCTGCTGCGGCGCATGAGGGTCAGTCACAACAGCATTCTGAAGACAATCACGGCCCGTCGAGATTGTTGTATCCAAAAACATTGGATGGAAGTCATGACGGGCCAAATAAAATAAAATAAAGTAGAATATAATATGTGAATATAATAGTAAAATATAATAGTTTTAATTGTATTGTTGTTTAACACTATATCAATGAATCTGTAATCTGAAATAAATATTTTTTTTTAATTTTTTTTTTTTATTTATTTATTGTGTAGATATATACTACATTTCAATATGAGATATTGAAATCGGTTCAGGTATTTAGCTAGGGAATATATTCAAACAATAAGTCAATACATTCGTTTATCCCATTATTTTATCAACAGAAAAAATATTTCTAAATTGATCACGTGACAATGAGAAATAAATAATGCCAATGTGATTTAAAATTTACCATAAGTTTATTTTAATCATAATATCAATATATTACTTTATTTTCTTACACATATTCTTATCTAGAGCTTACATAGTTATTTGCAGAAACTTACTATTCTATTACAACTAGCTATTATAAGAATTTTATTTCAACACAAATAGCAGTTATTTACATGAATTATTTAATTCCACTTCCACTAGTAACAATCTTTGGTTTTATGGTGTGTATTGCTTGTTTCTGGCACTTTACGATTATTGTGAAAATGCTGTTAAAATAAACAAGAACAAATAATATTCGACTAGTTAGAGGAGTAATATAAAATTTCAAAAAGGAATGTTCAATGCCATGCAAACTTAATTAATCTGTCTAATCCATGTTCATTTTTACAGTGACGATCTATTTAATATTATAGTTTATTAGGAGGATTTACGAGGACGGTACAAGTGCGCAGGAGGTGGTAAGCGGTCGCCCTGAAGTTAGGTTTTCTTTTGTGCAATGTTCACTCGCAAGAAAATGATCAATAGTAGGAAAAGTTAACTTCAACTTTAGCTGCACTATACATCTTCCCGTGCGCTGTCCATAGTTAGCAGGGCAACGTGCTCTCCGGCGGTGGGCGCGGCGGTAGTTTGTGCGCTCACACGTAGCGCTTCAGCTGCAGTGCGTGTGTGCAGTGCCTGCGAGGCGAGGCCCTCCACCGCGGCTAGACGCCGCGCCATGGCCTCGCTGGCCTTGTAAAACACGACTGTGCGCCCGCTGTCGGGCAATTCCCGCAACACACGCGCCAGCACCTGCGCGGCGGTGTAGTCCATCAGGGTCAGCTCCTCGCAGTTGACGAGGAGCACGCGCGTCGGCGAGGCGTCTAGGGTGGCGCGGCGTATGACGGCGGTGCTGCGCTCCACGTTCACGTACACGAGCGCGCGGCGCAGGCGCACTATCACAGCGCGCGCGGCCGCCTCAGACCACTGAACGATAGACGTAATATTAAATGTATATAATAACTTAATAGAAATGAAACTGAAAAGTATTTATGATAAATAAATATAATTAATAAAATAAAAAAAAATATTCAAAATACAAAAACTTACAAAAAAATTTTTTTTATACATGTAAAAAGAGGAGCAACAACTTAAAGATTAATATCGTTTAATGAAGAAAGTGCACAAGTGCAGTGATTATGCTTATATTGGATTTAAGAATATTTTACAGAACGCGTAGCAAAAAAAAAAATACTGAATATGCAACTAAATTAATCAAATAAATAAATAAATTAACTTCACGGTCTATCCCTAGCAGGGTAGTCAGAGAGAACGGAGCGCCAAACGCTACGGTTTCTACATACCTCTTTTGCCTCGTCCACTCTCATCAACCTCTTCATACATGCTTTCCGGGGCGTCCTCGTGCTTTTTACGTGACTTTCCTCCAGTATCTTAAGACTTACTTATCAACGACAGATCTTAGACTGTGTTTTCGAAGGTCAACCGAGGTCTCCCCCTACCTCTCTTACCACTTTTCCATCATAATTTTTTTTGCCAATCATCTCATTCGTTCGACATGCCCAAACCAGCTGAGCACATTCTTCTTCATTCTCACCGTGACATCTCCGCTAGTCATACCATTCTGGGTATCTACCATACGTCTTTCCGCATCCATCTCGTATCTTCATTCTGTACTGAACATACTTCCTAAATATATTACCGCCTTCATTCACTTATTTTAATATTGCACCATTCACACTGATATTGCATTTATATTATAAGTGTATATATAAGTGCCATATAGACATGGTTGTCTAAAAACTTTAAACTAATTATAATATGTATGGCAAATTTAAATGTACTTTGCAAATAAAGTAAAACTAAATACCCTGTCACCGCCGCTCCCCGAGGCGGCGAGGGTGCAGACAGAGGGCGCGCGCAGCACATCGCGCAGCAGGCCCGCCAGCGAGGCCAGCGCGCCGCCCAGCACGGCCGCCTCCACGCTCGCCAGCACGCCCACGGCGCACGTGCCCGCCACCACCGCCGCCTCACGCCGGCTGGTGCGCCACAGACGCAGTACTATCTTGAAGTCGATCTGAAACATGGAATGTAGACCAGAGAACAATGAAATTGGTATTTTGTCATATTGCCGACTTTAATCACAGATTTCTACTCTTTGGTTAGGAATTCTAAATTCAAATTTATACAGCTCTTTACTCATGTATTTGCGTTTCGTCAACTATTATTCGTTTTATTTTGTTCTGTTTGCGTCACTTAATTTACAAAATAAAAAAAATGAAATATTGCGTTATTTACGGCACGAGTTCAGCATCAGTGTTACGGAAACTGCTCGAATAGTTAATGATGGATTTTTGGTTGCAACGTTTTCAACTCGAAAATCAGTTTTGCTATGAAGAGCCATCATGCAGGGTAGGTAGAGGGAACATAGTGTTACTTCCTTTTCATTAAGAACTCTTGACACAATGCCGCGCTTTGCCTCATTGTCAGAGAGAAATATTCAATTCCTCCAAGTGGAAATTGAACCTACAGCACACTGACCATGAACACGACGGCGCAGATGAGCACAGCCGAGAGGCAGGCCTTGGGGATGAAGTAGAAGGTCTGGGTGAGGTAGTTGAGCGCCAGCAGCACGAGCAGGCCGGCGTATAGGCCAGCGGCGGGCGTACGCACGCCGGACGCGTGCGACACGGCCGAGCGCGTGAAGGCGCCGCACGTAGGCATGGCGCGCGCCAGCGCCCCCAGCGCGTTGCAGGCGCCCAGCGTCAGCATCTCCTGCGTGGCGTCCACACGCCCGCCCACGCTGAAGGCCTTGGCGATGGCGATGTTGGCGATAACCATGACGAGCGGTAGCAGTACGAGGCCGGAACCGAGGCGCGCCGTCATCTCACCGAAGCCCAGCGTTTGGTTGTTGACGACGGCGCTGAACGGCGGCAGGCCGAACTTAGGCAGCCCTGGCTCTACCTTACCTGAACACCAATGTAATATTCTGTCAATTAATTGTGAATAACATTCATTCCAATTAAAATATTCAACATTCTACACTACATACTTATTACTAAAACGGATAACGCAATAGAATACAAAATGTGCACCAGATGAGACACATACCCGACAGCTTGAATAGCGGCTGGTCGGGGTCGTGGGTGAAGTAGGCGAGGGCGGAGGCGCCGAGCACCACGAGCGCGTTGCGTGCGATAGAGATCAGCCACAGCATCTTCTTTAGGCGGTGACGCTTTGGACTCACGCGCGCATCTTTCAATTTCTGCAGAAATATAATTATAAGTTTAAAATTAATATACTTATGAGAATAAAAAAAGGAATTCACCCAACATCATCATCTGTCTGCAAGGCGGATTTTATAAGATGTATTTTAGATTACGCAACATTTTCGCGTGTAAGATCAGACTTTGTTGTCCGTCCGTTGGAGATATCGAGTTAAAATTCAATCAATATACTCAGATCTACGGCCCCATAATTTCCTATATATATTTTTTTCTATATTTACTTAAACAAAGATATGGCCCTCTATCGTAAAAGACGCGTATTTCGACACTATCAAGGGAATTAAAAATTCATATGGTACTGCCTTTTGACCTATAAAATTTGGTATCTAGCATTTACAGGTAGTACTTACGCAGGAAAAATACTATAAATTTTGACTAAATCCAAAAAAATAATAGTCTTTAAGGGTAAGGGAAATAATAGTCTCAAAAAATTTGTAGTAAAGCCCCTAGTTGAAATGAGTTATCAGGCAACGACTAAGCTAGGCTTGAATTTTAGAATAAAAAGTCAAAGCCGCCAACTTTTATACGGAACCCTCGGTGGGCAAGCCCGACTCGCACTTGTCCGGTTAAATATACCCAATTAGTATTAGGCAATAAAGAAATCAATGACAATAGTTTGATATAATATTCTATCAATTTACAGATCAGTCTACCGGTGGGCTGTGATCACGGACTAGGACCACTGTGAAGCATTCTAAACTAACCTACCAGGCGTAATGCTCATTTGAACTATTACTGTGTACATTTTTTGTAAATAATAAATAAAGAGATAAGTGACCCTGAGCAGCAGGAGCAGCGTGCAGCAGACAGCGGCGAGCACGGCATCGGGCGCGCGCACGTCGCGCCAGTGCGTGGCGATCATGTACAGGTTCTCCGCCGGACTCTCCGCCACGAAGCTCAGCCCCACCAACCCCTTCAGCTGCGCCACCACGATGATTAGGGCCGTGGCCGAAGTGAACCCGCTGGTCACCGACGGAGAGATCAGGTCGACCAGGAAACCTACGCAGCGACCACCATACGTCACACATGAGCCTAGACGGCTTGATGATATTATCATTACAATATTTATAAAATTACAGTATTACCGCACATATCACATGCTATATTTACAATTCAGCTTCGATGTAACGTGTTCATAATAGGACTATTCAGAATTCATCTTTAACTATGCAACACAATCCATGTACATTGTAATATGTAAAGAAATCCTTTTAATTCCGAAAATATATTAATAACTAAGAAAATGGCGTCATAGATATGTTCACTTGCAATGTGGGTATCGTGTTTTATCGGTGAATTTCTTAATTTTCTCATAAATAGTAATTTCTGAGAAAATTCACCGATAAAATTATATATTCAATGGAGTTTATGATATTCATACTTAATATATATTATTAAGTATAGAACATATTTCATGAACTATAGTAAGTATAGAATTTGTGTATAAATATGTACGTAAATCTATTTTTACGGTGTTTTTAATAGTAGAGAAACTCGCCTCATCTCAAAATTGCGAATCTGACTGCTAAAAGCAAAGATTTACAATTTCTGCTACTGCCGAAAGTAGACAACATAGTAATATATGTTCTTAATATTCTGTGCCAAATAAATATTGGTTTGAGTGGTGGAATCTACTGGGACGCTTCGTGGAATATGAACCACATCCAGAGATCATAGCAGCATGCAGTCCGAGTATTTAGAGTATACCGTATCGGCGGCGGACGAGGACTTCGCCGCAAGGCCGCTGTCATCTTCATAATTTAGACAACCTAAATTGTGTAAATATTTAGAAGCTTTTATTAAAAATCTTAAGCAATTATGTGTTGAAATAAAATGATATGTTATCTGTTTGTAAACGTTGTAAATCTCATGAATGGCGGCGATTATTTGCATTGGGAAACCAGTTTTATGTGAATGTTACATATGTTCATCTTATTATTCATTATAAAGAAATACAGCCGTTTTGAATTTCTGTCATAAAAAGTTCATTAATTAAGTGATATGTTGACTGTCAATTAATTTATAGGACACAGTAAAATGGCAATACGAGACTATCGCAAGATCTAGTAAGTGGGTATTGGTAGTAGTGGGTACTGACCGAGGCGCAGCAGGCCCATGAGCAGCACGACGAGGCCGGACAGGAAGGTCAACAGCACCACGAACTCCACGGGCAGACCGCGACACGTGTGAAGCGTCAGCAGCGCCATCAGGCTCGTCGGTCCGATGCTCACCTCCTTCACGGTTCCCAGCACCACGTACAGCATCGTACCTGCCCCATACATACATATGTACATACATACAGTTACAATCGCTTAGTATATTGAGTACCTTTTTAATGTTATATAAGTGATACGCTTCAGGCGAAACTCGATTGTTACTTTTTAAAAAATCGTTGAGCGAAATTGTCATTAATCTCAAACTTGCGTCTCGACTGTTACAAACCTGACTGAAACAGTTTACATAAAGTTGAGCGTCGCGCTCATTATAAATAGAGCTTACAGACGCTGAGGTAAATTAAATGAAATGTAATATTTTAAAAATAACTTTAACTACTTTCTTGAGGTACTATAAGCCTTAGAGGTATTTAAAGTAATTATCTACGTTATCATTAAAAGAGTTTGGATTTTGTGAATAGAACAAAATAGTGATTTGAGGAGTGCCTAGTGTTGGTACGTACCGATAAAGGAGGAGTAGAGGCCGTACTGCACGGGCAGGTTGGCGAGTGCGGCGTAGGCGATGCTCTGCGGCACCAGCGTGAGGCCCAGCGTAAGGCCCGCCACAGCGTCCGCGGCCGCGGTGGTGCGGTCGTAGTCCCGCGCCCATCGCAGCACCGGCAGCCTCCGCGCTAGCAGCGCGCGCACTCCCACCCTCGTCCTCTGTGCCCCCCGGTCCAGGGGGACCAGCTCCTCGGCGCCCATGTTCCGTGACTACTGTGCAGGCGTACGCGCGCGAGGACAAGCGGCGACTGTCTAACGCCCAGCGAGCTGATAAAGCAGCAGCGAACTTTGTGCGCAAACACAGGCGATAAGGCCGCTCCGACGACGACCACGGTCCACGGCGGCGCTCCGAGTATCTGCTCCTAGTTAGTGCCAGAAGTCAGATGTCGAAACGGTCGGCGGAGTCAAGACACTTCATTAGACGAATGCATTGTGACATCCTCGTTAGGAGAAACGGGTCCTAATGACAGTTTATCATAATTTGATATAATATTAAATACTTGCTTGCACTAAATTAATAAAACCCCGACTCGACGTGACTATTCGAAAGTGGCGCGCGAGTGAGTCCGCCGCGTCGTCTCGTTCGTACAGAGATTTTGAACAAAATGTAACTTCAAGGATCCATTTACTTATTTGGTGTTTTTGTCATTCGTGCAATATATAATTAATTAATAGATATTTTATTTAATGTGATATACGCAATATTAAATATTGACTTCATGATATCTGTTACAAAATTAAGATTGAAAAAGGATAATTAATATATCTATGTAAAGTATAATGAATATCTTCAAAATGAGTACAGAAACATAAATAAAACAATAGCATATAGTTTCGATTTTTTATTGTGTTGATGCCTTCAAGTGTGGAATATCACACTTAAGGGAATTTCTTAATTGTCTCTGGTTTTCTCAAAGGCGCGGTGTTAAATCCTTTACACGCTTTTTATATAATTTAACGATGTATCCCGCATATAGCAAGAAAGGCAAAAATATTGTTAGGACACTCTAATCCCCACTTTTAGCCAATATCATACAATAATTACGTAATTATGTGCGTGGGATATGTGTATTTTGCAGTGTACATACCCAAGTATAGGGAAGTTTAATTGTAAATAAAACAACTACGTAGAATATAACACAATAGATATATTTATATAAACCAATATTCTTTACACCATTCTGTTTCTGTACAACTAGTACTAGTAGTAGTCTACTGCTCAGTATATCACGTGTAAATGCACCGCCGCGACGTCCCCGTGACGTCTCCGCGGCGACGACGTAGAGTCAAACATAACAATATTTTATATATTCAAATCCATAAGCTCAGGTACTTACAATTAGTCATTATCGATACATATTTATGCAAAAGTGATTATAATTACTAGAGGACCTATAATTACCTCCCGAACCTCAACTCCGGCGCCCCCGGTCACACCGGTGAAGCGGTCATCAATAACAATATAAGTAAAGAGAAACAAACGTAATCTGGCCTTGTGCTGTGTGTGGTGCGCGTCCTCCGGACCGACTGCGACGCCCCGGGCGTTAGAGCAGGTCTAGCTGGCCACGCCCGCCACCTTCTGCATGATGATGTCGATCTGCTCGTCGATGCGCGGACTCGTGCCGCTGCAGATACACGCACACATGTAGACTCGCGTCAAGGAGACAAGAGGGGACACTGGGCAGGGAGAAGGGTGGGACACTCACCGGAAGGCGGCGGGGTCGGGCCCTACCATGGCGACGAGCTGGGGCACGTCATGTGAGTGGTGCGAGAGGCGCGCGAGGGCAGCCAGCGCGCGCCACAGCGGCTCCTCAGGTGGCGCCCACGCCACCAGCTGCAGCGCTGCCATGCACAGCTCCACGCACACCTCGTCGAAGACCTGTCGCGCGGTGCAGTGATCGCGCACAACGCTACATTAGTTACTATGATCTATTGACGTCGGAGACAGTACTTGGTGCTAGTCTTATTGGGATAATATTTATATTGTAATTGTAAAATTTACAATACAACATTCTGCTAATAAATATGAGTTCGTCGTGGCGCAAGGGCACAAAAGTTATTCTGTTGCGGGTTCGATTATTGCTTGAGGGAATGAATAAGTATATCTTAATATTTTCATTACTTCGCTCTGGCACCAAGGCGAAAAAGTGGCGTAGAGTTCCACCAAGCAATGCCTCGAAAAATTCGTCGGAAAGTGGGGAACGGACTGTCCTAACACAAGGTTCGCTGTCTACCCTGCTATATGCGGAATAAAACGTGAAGGTGATTTTTTTCATAAATATTACCATATTTAGTACATTCAATATAATCTTAAAATAGCAATAGTAAAGCACATGAACATGAACACAATACACATAAAGCAAAGTATATATATATAAGTTCATATTATTAAAATTAAAATTTAAAAAAAAAGGAAATTAAAATATTAAATATGAACAACAACGATATGATAAACTGAATTTTCACAGTGTAATTCATTAAAATGTACAAATATGTTACGATCTCTTCGACCAATATCTCAATAATAAATTTATTTTAGGTTACAAAAAGTTTGCAAAATAAAAAGGTATGCCAAGTATTCCCGAGTGTGGAGTATAAAGGCTATATTTAACGCGGCGAGGGAACCCGTTTAGATCAGTCACCCCGGGGTTATGTGGATTACTTTCTTCTCCGAGCGGACGTGGAGACAATACTTCAAGTACTAAAATACCACAGCGCGCAATAAAACAACCAATTTGCGAAATTAAAAAGTAAAAGTTCCCAAATTTCGTAAACTCCATACCCGTCGCCGGCGGCCTTCTCTCTCTCCAAATCAAATAATCGATTGTTTTAATTGAATTAAAAATTTAAAAGCTCTGCTGGGTCTGCTGCTGGAGTGATTGCTATATACATTATAAGGTCGTCTCCTTGTCTCCTGCCTGCTCAGGCTACCTGGCCGGCGGCCACGTGGTCAGAGGCGGCGGCCCTTACAGCGCACTCACTTTTACTTTTACATTGCAAATATTTTTAAAAGGAATTGCTAAGGTTTACTGCATAAGTCGACTTTTTCCTTTTATGATAAAAATATAATATGTGTAATTATTGACACATTCTTCAAATTGAACGCAGGCCGTTCGTGCGTTGAAATCCGAAAGGTGGAGCCCTAATAAACATTAATATTACGTAAATATTACTAAATCGCGACGTACTATTTTTAATCCTCATTACATCGGTTTCATACTTGAAGTAATAAAACATTAAAGACAATAATATAATGAAGTTTAATCTGGCGCTGATACTGTCGGCGTCATTAATAAATATGAATATATCGTTATCTTATTGTTTGTTTGTGCACTATAACTCTGTAACCGACACGAGGTGACCGTACTCGTAGCGATGCCATATAGAGGCGAATACTAATAAGATGAGGTGAATAATGAGCCAGACCGAGACTCAAGTTAGAACCGAACCCACAATAGTCGCACGCTTGTGCCTGTAGTAGTAACGTAAAAGATATTGTAAGTTGCAACTGCGCACATGTACGTGTTACACGTGGGCGTGGAAATTCCTTGTTTTTCGATGTTTATTAAGTAAATCAACATTGACTTAGAAAACGTTATCATATTCTACGAACACATCGGGGTAAATACATTTAAATATATGTAATATATTGTTCGACGGATCCTCACTGTCGACGCGAGGATTGTGGGTTCGATATAGAACCACACTCGGGGCAATGAAAAATTTTACATTTTCATTCCTTCACTTTAGTAACGGGCCAAAGCGCAATAACACGCAATACCTCGACTATTCGACGTGAAAGTGGGGAACAGTGGGCAAGTGTCTCAACTCCAGCTCCAGGTTCCTCCAGGTTACAGTGTGAAGGTACATAAATATTATATAGTTCCGTGTGCGGGTGCACGAATACGTCTTAATTATTATTTAAATATATATTTATACATCGCGGGCAATATGTATGTATATCGTTAGTGGGAAATAAATAAACATTATTTAAAGCGATAAAGTATCAAGTTCCTTCCGAAGGCTTACTTGATCTCTACATCCTGTTCGACTTTATTTTTGGAACTCATTGATTGTATTTCTCAATTCGGCGATATTAAAATTGTAGAACATATTACAACGCGCGCCTGCGCCGAGACGCAACGAACATAGTGTCCAAAAATGTGCAGTTATGTGAGTGACTAATGTTAGAAGGAAATATTGATGACCATTATTGTAGGAACAATGAGGAACAGTTGCAATGAACCCGCGATCGTCACATATGTTTCCTTACAGGTTCCCTTATTTGTAAAAAAACCTTAAATTCGACACATTATGCAAATGATTATGTGATCACACTTTACATTAGTAAAGGCTAAAATAATGATTCACAATCAATAGAGGCAGTTGTCTGTTACCGAGGGCGTCGAATTCAATAGAGTCCCAATTTCCGCGGGTCCACAGTATTATTAATTTCCATGACATATCAAGTTAGTTATGATAAGAGCTAGGCGCCTTGTGGCGGTTGCGGTGGGGGTGTTGGTGGTGGTATCACCTTGAACTTGGTGCCGGGCTTCAGCGGGTGACGCAGCGTCGCGCACAGCCCCAGCCGCTGCAACAACCACACTTCTGCACCACACTTCTATACTCTCCTTCTACGTCTACTCTACATTCTCCGAACTCAGATAAATAGATAGGTATAGTACCTATCTATTTATAAGCCAAGTTATTGAACAAGTTAGAAAAAACTGAGCTTTAATAAAAAAAATATTAAAAATATATATGTATATAAATTATTTCCATTTTAATATAGTATCAAGAAAACTTGGCAGTTTTGATGACAAATATTAGCTTTAAAATGCGTAATTTGGTCGGCATCAATTTTCAAGAAAAAGTAATTAGCTCGTGCAAATAAGTTGGTTATCACATACACATATATGACGGAATGGACATGATACTACGATAACGAGACCAATGTGAGACACCGGCCAACAACTAACTTACGAATGCTGATAACGGATCAAAGGAAGACACTTGTTAAATACAACAGAAAGATGATATTTGGATAGACTTTAAATACAAGATGCGATTATTGCGTACGTTATCCTGTTGATAACGTGATGAAGTTTCAATTGATATTACTGTGTAATATATAAAGAAAAGAATGTACAAGCATGTATATACAAGCCTGTTGTAAATGTCATGAGCCAGGATGTGGGTTTAGTCACGTGACTGTATACACAAAACGATTTTGGCCCTTTTGGATTTTAACTTTTAAATTAACTGGCTTCTTTCTTTAATGCAAACTATTAAGTTACTTTCCACACGCTGCGAGATTTATGTAATTACTTTATTTTTTCATAAGTTACAAACAATTTTGAGAGATGTGGACTCTGAAGACTTAAATGCCTTAGATACAGTAAACCAAATAAATATTGTAATAGATATAGTGAGGTTTTTTGATTGGCATACATGTATGAAGGCATGTATGAAGAGGCTGATGACAGTGGAAGAGGCGAAAGAGGTATAGAGACCCTGAAAGAAATTTTCGCTCCCCTATACAGAATTTGGCAATGATAATAATGTTGTTATAAGTTAGGTTGCCATTTTAACGATATCAACATGAAGATGAGGTCAATTTTGTTTTTTTTTTTTAGAAAAAAAAATTGACCTCAAAAAGAAGATACTTGAAAATTTTGGTGTAGAAAAAAAGCAAATATATATAATAATTGTATGTACAGTATTCTGAGGAAGTAGTATTAAAATTTTCCGTTCTTTAAATAATATATATATTAAATACAAAACATTAACCAGACCTGTTGATAAACAAACTTAAAGTAAACTAACTCCTTGAAACTTGAAAACTAAATGTCAACCGGCAGACATTTTATTTACAATTGTTTTTTTAAAATAATCCAAACGTCACGTTATCAATATAAAATGAGACTCAAAAGCTAAGTTTACAAAATTGTCTTCATATATAATACATAACATATCATAATTATGTTAAAATATTAGATAAATAAGGCAATTCATTATCTATCCTCCGATCTATATGAAATTACTTAAATTATCATCGCACTAAGATGGATGTATAGGAAAGCAAGGACACCTTCATAATTAACATTTTAAATACTAATTTACGTATAATTAAATATAACCTGTCGTTCGGACCCCTCAATGGATCACCCCGTTGTCAGTTGTCTGATCTTTTACCTCGAGATCGCGTGGTCCGCGAACGAGTTATCAAGCTGAAATTAATGTCAAATATCCACTAAAACCCAAGTTCAAGCTTCAGACCAAAGTCACATACGTTCATTTTGCTTGCTTGAAAAACCATTGAAAAATTGCGGGAACTAGTTTTTTTCTATTTATTGCATCTTAAGAATGTAATGTCTTTAATGGTATTAACACCAGCCAGTTCCATTCAGTACAGCCAAAAAGTTTGGATTTCTAATAATACATTCCAAATACGAAAATACTTTTGCCCCGACCTATTATAAAAAAAAAATACTTGAATTGAAATTGGGAAAAAATTCAGTATAGTATATAAGTAATAATATTATAAGCCTTACATAAATTGGCAGGATAATTTTTATCATTTATATATACATTTATTATCATGTGTCATTACACAAAGTTAGCAAGTTGTGGCGTCATTCGGTACTGCCATTCTCTCTCTGACCAACTTGTATTATTAAAATTTACAACCTTTTATAGTTTGTCATTAAATCTAACTTTTATACTAAAAATACATATTAGTTAAACAAATATTATTTCAATGACAGCTGCCAGGCTCTCTTACTTCCGACATACATTTAAACTACACTATAAAAACAACCTGTCACGTCATATAAAAGTGCTCGGTAAATATTTTACAACATTATCGTAATGAAAGTTTTCTGTGTAAATGTAATTGTCTCTTTTTGGCATATTTTAGTTTTAAACTTTGATTTTCAAATACTAGCGACTAGGTTGCGGCTTCGCCCGCTTTTACTACTCGATTATTTATTTGCTAATCTGAATTACATTTTTGTACATTGAAAACTAAAGTTTCAGCTTATTCAATTAAATATTGTAATATTATATTTTATTCTATGATACTACAGTAATATTTCTTTAAAATTAATTTTTGTATTAATATATTTTTTTAAAATTATGATTCGATTGAGAGAAAACAACTAAATAAATTCTAAGGAAAGTTCGATACAAATAATAATGAAAATTGAATGCTTATCGGTTAAGCTGTTTCTGAGATTAGTACAAACGCATAGAAAAGCTAAAAAACAGACATGTATTATGTTGATAATAGATTTTTTCGTATTACTGTACAGAGAGCGATCAGTTATCTACATATCATTCTATTTTAAACTATAAATGTAGATTTAACAGAATTAAATTGTATGCGCTGTGTTGTGAAGTTTTAATCCATGTCTTAGTAGATGACAAGTCTCAGTTACTTGATGGAGATGTTTATATTGTTATTAAGCAAAGTTTCGGCTTTGGTATCAATAGTTGTATGAACCGTTCATGACTATGTGTCGTATGTGTGTATATATATATATAGTTAGTAAATAATTTGTTTAAATATGTTAATTGTTTTATATGATTTATGATTGTCTGTAAGCACTCTATAACGTATAAAAAATATTAAGTGGAAAAGTTATATAACATAATTTGGAGGAATTTTATTACGATTAGAATAAAAATATAAGATAACGTTGCTTTAGAAAGTATCAGCATACACAAATATTGACACTGTACATTCGTGTTTAAATTTACATAATTGTTTAAATATTATG
>JBAIZZ010000265.1:23326-90373 GCA_037355905.1 Heliconius aoede
CTTTCGGGCAGGGAATGAATACCACGTCGGAAGAACTGATCGTCGTTAGATGAAATCCATGAATCGAACCATTTTGTACAATCTTCGTAAGATGTGAACTTCTACTCGCACAAGCTATGAGCTAATAATGATCGAAACAATCAGGAGAATACGGCGGGTGCGGTAGCACCTTTCCAGTGACTACCCGTTTAAGTGTTTCCAGGTATGTTTTGACTGGTTTTGCAACGTGTGGGCGAGCATTGTCGTGCAGCAGGATGTCTTTATCATGTCTTTCGAAGTATTCCGACCGTTTTGACTTCAATGCACAGCTCAAGCGCATCTGTTGCCGTCGATAGAGATCTCCAGTAACGGTTTCATGCGGTTTAAGCAATTCGTAGTATATGACACCCTTCTGATCCCACCAAATTCAGAGCAGAAGCTTTGAGCCATGGATATTGGGCTTCAAATTCAAAAAATTCAAATTCAAATAATTTTATTCGCCACTGATGTTGATGGTTCCGGGCTTAATCTATGACTTTCTGCGCTTTGAACATGAGTTTTCATTGCGTAGTGCCTGCACGTCGTTATCCTTCCATCCTTGTCATCCAAGTCGAAATCACCAGATTTAAAACGTGCAAACCCCTTCCTATACATTCGCTCAGCCAGAGCATGTTCACTATACATATCCACTAAAATACGATGAGCTTCAGCTGCATTTTTGTTCATATTAAAGTAACGAAGCAAAACTCCCCGGAAAAACACTTTATCTGGCACAAATTTTGACGCTAACCACGTACGACCCTGATATTACCACTCTGTATGGCTACAGACACAATTTTATATCTATTGACAGTCTGTGAGACAGACAGGAGCACCGTCCTGTGATCATAGATCGAACAAACAGCCTACATCATCTACAGTGCAATCAACATGTCTTACTCGCGCTGAAGATAGAACTTCTGAACTATTGAGGATTCATTCGGTAATAGAATAATCAGAATTAAGAAAAATCGTCGTCAGAGGCCGTCGTGGCGCAGTGATCAAGAGTGCTGCCCGTAAACGCGACGGTTGTGGATGTCAGATTATCAAATTACTATATTGGCACAACTTTGTTTGGGCAAATAGCGCGCCTGTTTGTCTGTCATCGATATTTATAATAGCAACGACAACCATTTGCTGTGCAGGTGCAGTATATGTATAGACCAGATTAATGAAATATCAGAAACATGATTTTAAACTTTAATAATAATATTATATTAGTACTGCTCAAACTTCACAAACATACATTCTTCACTCAACGATCTGAATTGTTATAAAGAATACCTACTTCAGTAACATATCCCTAAGATCTACTTAGCTTAGCTTAGTACTTAGGGACGAGACTATTCAGATAAAATTACTAATAATAGACTCACCGTCGTCCGACAGCGCGGCAGTGTCGTCATTCTCTCTCTGCCGCCTGCGTCTCTTATCGCGGCGGCGCTGCTTGCGCGCCAGCTTCTCCGCCAGCGTGTGGCGCCGCGCCCCTAGCTCCGCAGACGCCGCCCTGGACACAACACGTGCTGCGTACTAGCTTATATCATTTACATACGGCTGACACGCTGACATTGACATTGACACGCTGCATAGCTTCACGCTGCATCCCGCACATAGCACGTAGACAAAAAACACCAGCCAGGGCAAGAACCATTATTTGCTGAATTCTTAAGGCATTCGTGTTGAATTATCAGAGCGAGTAAATGAAATTGAAAATATTAAATATTTCATTCTCAGAGTGCGAATCGAAATCACATATGTCGCGTTTGCAGTTGCGCCCCAGCGCCACAATATCCGCCTCAAGCGTTTTTCATTTACATAGTATGTCATAGTTTATCTTCTAAGCGCTCACAATATACTTAACACTGAAAATTTGTTCTAACTTTTAAAATAGCAACCGGTTTTCTTATCTTATCTCATATTCTTATTAGACAGCAATAAATTTAACTTAATTCATTTATTTTATTTTATTCTAACTTTTTCGAAAATGCGTGTTCAACTTGATTCATAATTTACTCGTTTGTTTTAAATAAGTTACAAATAGCAATAATTTACTAACAGAGCAATAAAAATTAACAATTTAACTATTGAATTGATATAGAGGGTAACCTTTTCCAACACCATAATTTCAAATTACAGGAAAAACTAACAACAAATAAACACCAAGTAGTACTATTATTATTGTTTATTTCATAGTTAGTAAACGACACAAAGCATATAGTGTTAATAAAAAAGAATAAGAGTACGATCGACGAGTCGCGACCGCTCTGAAGTTGAGAAGGCTAATAACGAAATTAAGAAAATTTCTAAAAGCAAATCTGCGCCATCTGCAACATACTTTTGAGCGACTACAACTCGTCGACCGCACTATGTCTATCTAGAACGGTCGCTCGTGTCCGCTAGAGATCCGCAGCCACATGAAGCGCACTAGTGCGCAGAGCGACAGCAGCAGCGCGCGCACTTTACGCGACACGTATCTACACAGGGTTTTCCTGTTTGTTTGAACGGCAGCTTCTATATTATTTTAGCTTCACGCTGTATCCCGCACATAGCAGGGGTACAGAGCCTACTCCAATCTCATTAAGACATTGTCCCCCACTTCCCGCCGAATTCTGGAAATTCGTTATTTGTTCGGAATTCCGTTTTGCGTCATTAAAGCGAACACATGAAAATATTAAATAGGTATTTTAGTTCCGCGCTTGAGAATAGAATCCAGAACCTGTCATGTTTCCAGATGTATGCTTGTACCCTTGCGCCTCTACTAGCCTCAGTATTTAGATAATGAATCTTCTATACATACTACTTACTTATATTTACTTTTAATAGATTTTACTCTAGTACAGGCGGGATGCCTGTACTTGATTAGATTTTCATTTAAAATCGTTCAGTAGTTTTTGAGAGGCCGTCGTGGCGCAGCGGCACAAGGGTGTGATTGTAACGCGACGGTTGTGGGTTCGATCCCCACTCGAGGAAGTGAAATATTTATTTACGTTTATATTTCCATTTCTTCGCTCTGGTGTCGAAGCAAACCGCGGCGTTGTGTTCTGTCGCTTAAAACGCAATGCCTCCAGAATTCGGCAGAAAGTGGGGAACGGAATGTCTTAACACTACGTTCCCTCTGTCTACTTTGCTATGTGCGGGATAGAGCGTGATATTTTAGTCGTTTTTGAATATAATTTTGACAAAGATAGATAGATCCTCACAAATTTTCACACAAGACGATATTATAATAATTTAGTAATGTAAGGTATGTTAAAATCGCTAAAATAAGATAGTAAGGGGTCAATAAGCCTGTGTTCACGCAAAATAAAATAGAAAAAGCAACATTTACACTAACGAAGTTAAAGTACAAAGCCGACACACACACACACATACCTGGCCTCCTCTATCTGTGAGTTGAGCGTGACGAAGTCGGGGCTATCACGGCGACTGTGCCGCACCCCGCCGTTCGCGACCACCTGATAGACACACGTATTAAAAATGTAGGAATATTTGAATGCAACGGGATTTGATCATTTGGCGTTTGAAATCCCCACAGTCCTATCCCTATGGTGGTGAAACTGCCCAGTCCATGGTTTATGTAGCGCAACAGCGAGACGTCTTTTTTTTATGGAAAAGAACAAGTCAAACGAGCGTTCGGGTCACCTGATAGTAAATGATTACCGCCACCCACGACTCCGTGCAACAGCAGAGGAGCTACAGGTGCGTTGCCGGCCTTTAAGGTGGAGATAGGCGCGCTTTTTGAAGGTACCCATGTCGTATCGACCTGAAAACACCGCCGAGGGTAGGCTCTTCCACAGTTCCGTGACGCGTGGAATGAAGTTCTTACGAAACCGTACAGTAGTGGAATGCCAAGTATACAGGTGGAGTGGATGATATTTGAGCTCGTCGGTACGCGATGGTTATGGATTCGATTCCCGTTTGCGGAATTGAATTATTTTTATTATTATTTTTATGTTCTCTGTCATTCAATGTGCAGTATGTCGATGATGCGTGTGGAACGGAGTTTCTTAATAATTTACTAAGTTCTTTGTATTATACTATGTACGGCATACAGTGCGAAAGTATAAAAAAAATGTTTAGAATTTCAATCATAGTCATGTTTTTATTATATTTTCTAAAGTTTTATTCCACACAAATGAAAGATTGTTCTCAAGCCTAGCCAAGAAAGAAGAACTCAAGCCGCTTGGACTCGATACCACCAGAGACGTTACCTGGTCCCCGTCGGGCACGAGTGCGTCCAGCGCGGCGGCGAGCGCGGCCCTCAAGGGCGCCGGCAGCACGTCGGGCTGCGTCAGCACGTGCTTGGGCACGCGCGCGCCGCACGCGAACTGCGCCACCTCCTCGCTGAAGTGGTTGCAGTTGTGCTCCAGCAGGTGGTACGCCGCGCCGCTGCGACACACATGTCACTACTTACATACTACTGCCCCGCGATCTCGACCATAACTAAAGTACAGTAGAGCGCAACGCTTACGATGAACGCCACATTGAATATTATGTACGTGACTGTACATGCGCGACTTTTTAACTTGTACCTGTGTTTACATCACTCCTAAACTCTCTGTCAGGCTATATGTGGGTTGGATTTTCACCCGGAGGCATGTATTTAATGATTTCATTCCAAACAAAAGTAACAAAATAAAACGCGATGTTGAGTTCCGTTGAGTCGAGTCAATGGGGTTCTTCTAGGTAAGCGTGCTACATCTTAGACCCCGTCTTTACCTACGATTAGGTTAGACAGTGGTCAAACGCTTACCTATCACTGTTAAAAAAAAAAAAAAAAAAAAAAAAGTCATCACGCAATATCAGCTGTGCGTGCGAAACAAAAGTTCTTGGAAACAGTAGGTTCCTTACTGTATGCGGGACTGAGCGCACAGCTAGAAGAAAACAAAAAAAACAATAAATAAAAATAAAAGCAAATAAATGTAATATATACTGACGTGTAAGTGGTGGTGGCGAGTCCCTGTATGTATTCGCTGAAGACGGCGAAGGGCACGAAGGTGGTGCCGAGGCGCTCCACTTGGTGCGGCGCGCCCAGCTGCGTGCTGCCCTGTAACGCAAGCACTATTATTAATGCATTATTTTATAAAAAAGAAGTATCTTCACGCTGTATCTCTCATAAAGCAGCATAGACAATAGGCAATCAAATTTTTCTTTTTTTACCAAACGAGGAAATGAAATAAATTCATTCCAGCGAGTAGGAATCGAACCCCTAACCGTCACGTTTGCACACACACGCTGTGCTGCTACACTACGATGTGCGATTTTTTTTTATTTCATAGTAATCAGTAAATAATTTAATTTGTGCATATTTTTATTTTTTTGCTTCACATATCTCACTTATGTAATCAATATGAAAACCAATGTGATTTATAATATATTAATTGACGAAACGAAATGTAAGCGTTTGTTTTATCAAAATAGAAGAATAAAAATAATATTTTAATACAATAATTAAGTAAATCTATTAAAAATCCCAAGTTGAATTAGAATTTGAAGTCATAACTTACACCGCAATAGTCGCTAAAATAAAAAAATATATCTTTAATTAATATCTTACCGCTGCTATAGTGCATCGGTAATGTCTAGTCTGAGTCTGAGTGTCTGAGTCACGAGCACGTTTAATCACTTATTTATTTCTAATGATAGATTCTGATATTTTGATATAACAGATAGATAGACATAAGAGAATAAACTACTTTTCCGCATCGTGCTGGAACAGCTTCAATGTAAAAATACAACGACGCCCACAGACGCCTGCACTGTGGCATTTACGACGAGAAAACGAACATGAAGTCCCCTTTACAATTTGAGAGCATTCCTCGACATTAATGGGGGGAGGAAAGGGACACTAGCATTGTAAAATAGGCAGTGTGAGCGGGAAGCAAGTGTCTCAACACTAGGTTCCGTTTGCCTGCCCCGCTGTGCGCGACATACAGCGTGAAGCTTTCAACATAATATTTTTATTTATACCTTTTGATACCTAGGATAATAAGCAAATCGATTTTTTATAAATTCGGCCCTACCGTTGATACGTTTACGTCTCAACTTTCTAATTTACACATTTATCTGTTTTATTAACACATTTATGTGCATGGCATTGATATGTGAGACTTTAGCATTTGAAAAAATATCTTATAGACAGATAAGGACTCAACAAGTCGTGGCCGCTCTGAAGTTACCTGTTAGACACCTGTGCAGAAGATATTTTAGGATTTTCCTCACTTATGAATATTTTGTTTCTAATAAATTCAGAAAACCTAACATCAGGGCTGCCAACCTAACCTGTTGACCGTTGGCGAGTCGCCCGGTGTTAAATTAAATGTTTACAGATCGTCGATATAAGCAGTGACCACTTCATTTAGGACTACGAACTAAAAATAATCAACTACTAGATAGATTCGCTCACAGTGGTCGTTCTTAGAATATAAAGTATTCACGCGCGGAATGTTTAAAAATAAGTGAAACGCGTGACAATGTATTTAAGTTGGTTAGGTGTCTCCTTTTCATATTCGTTTACGCCATTTTACTATTCTGACGAATGGAGATACAACTACCTACTTTTATTATTTAAATATTCATTAGACCAACGAGGCCTTACTTCGCTCTGGATCGAGTTCCGTCACTCAACATGCAATGCCTCCAGTACTCGGCGGAAAGTTGGGAACAGAGTGCCTTAACATTAGGTTTCTTCTGCCTACCCTACTGTGTGAGGGATGCAGCGTGAAGCCGATTTAATAACTCTGTTTACCCTGCTGTGTACAGGAGACAGCGTGACGCTACAAAAGAGGAATGACAGAATATAAGGCAATATGCTTACCCCATACGACACAAGAAATGTGCCATAATAATAATAAGGAGTTCAACAAGTCATACACGATTACATACATTATTAGTGCTTAAGTTGAAAAAATAACAGAGTTGATATCAACAGTAATGTATAGTGACCAGTCACTATCGTGTACGTACCGGCGCGCAGGTGGTGACGCCGGCGCCGCCGTAGAAGTACTCCCGCTCGTACACCACGATGGAGGTGTGCCACACGCCCTCGATCTGCTGCCCTGTAATGTTACGACGCTTTAAGAATTATATCCATTCTCTGTTTATTTGAGACTGTCTGACTATAAATTCAATTGTTGTGGGTTTGATTCTCAATCAGAGAATGATTTTATCATCGATCTATTAACAAGACAAATCGCGGTTTTGAGTCCTGCTATTTATTCAACACACACACTCTGCTGTATGCATATTTTTGTTATTATCACACAGCAACAAAACCACACTCATTCAAAGTTCTCCACTTTCCGGTCAATTCATTCTTAATAGCAGAACATATATATTATAATAATTTAAATTTAAATTATTCATTATTCTTTTTTTTTAATTATTGTTTATTTTACATTTTATATCCTTAGTATCTTATTGGATTGTTTTCTTACACTAGTCCAAACAGGTAAAAATTCCAATACAGCATGCATTTATGGACTAATGAATTATGTACAAAAGTAAGTGTTCACAAACAAAATTGAATTATGATTTTCTATTATAAAGAAATTTTGATAGTGCTACATTATTGTATTGTCCAGTCACTCAATCAGTCAGTCAGTCATTAAATAATTAACAAGCAAACATTACCAACATTTTAATGTTTTAGTATTATTAACAATGTATCTATTTCAAATTCTTTATATTTACATTATCATTACATTTAAAGTACAAACCACATAGATGTAAAACTCACAACACATATTTGTAAGTCTTGTGAATTAAAACAAATTGACATGTATTCTCTACAATAAGCGTAGCAAGTGTCAAAAACACATTAATTGAAAATATAATACCAATTTTAAGACTCGTGTTAATTTATAATCAACATTAAATATGAGTTAATTTTATTTTGATTAGGGGTTTCACTGAAATTGTATTTGTTTAATCATAATTGTGAATAACAAATATTTTAGAAAAAAAAACATTTCTACAAATATAATTTATGTGGGACATAAAATTGTCCTTGAAATATCTCATAAATGTATGAGTGTTGTCCCACTAAATTCAAAGAAATGGGTCACCTCTCCCCACTTCCACTGTGTACTCTAATTGTTACTATAAGTAACACCTTGGCCATTTGACAACAAATATTTAATTAAATACAAAAATATGTTTAAATTAAAAGTATATATTTATTAAGAAAAACATTTTATTTTCCATTTTTAAAGATGAGTTTAAAATAGATTGTTTAAGTTATTAGATATATGGTCAGGTAAGTTTAGGTGTTTCATATTTTCAACACTATATTATAAGTGTATACTTTTAGTAGTTGGAATATTTTTTTGGCTAAATATAAAATGTTTAAATCTTTTTATAGCAAACTTTTAATTTAAAATTTTAATGTATTTTAAAAATATGAAAATAAAACTAAATAACATAGCAATATTACCTATTATCGCTGGAGATAGCACAGATGCAAGTCCATGGGATAAATCATAAATGTACAGGTCAACAGGCACTCCTTCCTCACTAGCCATGGTCACTGAATGTGGAGTGTTTTACTATCTACAGATTATACACAAATATTTTAATATTCACTTAGCAGGATTATTTTACTTTGGCATAAATTAAACAGTGTAGCCTATAACGAGTATATGCAACGCGCGGCGACGGCGATGCAGCGCGCCGAGCACCTGTCGCCAGAGGCCCTGTCGTACATTTCTATACGCCGCCCACTCATTTTACATTTACTATTTATAAGCTACAAGACACGTGAAACTTATCTCACGATGTTCACGTTATTTCGGGAAAACGGTAATAGAAGAGAACTGTTAAGTAATTCATTCAACTTGCAACATACTTATACTTAATAAGTGTAAAATTAAAATCGTCATATTATTACCTGACACTTGTGGCAAGTTGGAAATATCACATAAGTCACATTCTGTTTATTTTATATATTTTGACATAATTATATTTGCAAGTTTCCGATTCCTAATTTATTTGTAATTCATTCGTTAAAAAATACTGAACCTGTTAGAAATTAACTAATAAATAAACAATGACAGTGTATGAACGACTTTGACATTTGTTAATTTTTTTGTAATTTTTGTGATATTTCGTTCTACAACACTGTAAAAATAACAAAAAAAAATATTATTTTGATTTTATACTTCTTATAAAACATTGTATATTATAAATTCAATATATAGTTTAAAAAACTAAGAATAGCATTGATCATACTTTTGTAAAAAAAAATATAAATATATAACAAAATAAACTTTATTATTACTATCATTCTTGTTTAATAGTGCTTTATTTTTTTTAAATTATAGCCATAAAAAGTTAAAAACAAAAAGAACGGACGGCATTGTATAATATTAAATAAAAAAAATATTTGATGACTCATGACATACAGCTAGGACGTTTACGAACGTTAGTTGTTATTTGTGTCATGTCATTGTCAATTTGTAAAAAATATCATGTCAGTGTAGTTGTGTGTAGTTGCTTTTATATTATAAAAATAAAATGCCTGGATCCAAAAAAATGGTAAAAGGATATCTTTGAATTATAGCATAACGATCATTAACTATATCTAGTCTCAATAAAACAACCCTACTCTTAGAAGAAAGACAAAGACAGTAATCCTAAGATTCCTTCAAATATTATATGTCAACAAAATTTTGAATTTTTGTAACATATGTACAAAAGTTTTTATACTTAGAAACACTGTCAGAAATGCTAAATATTTATTATTATTTCGATTGTTATATTTGGTTTTTACAAGCTTGTAGGAACTGAGGCATTAACGATGACTTGGCATATTTGATAGCAAAGTTTGTAGTTACTAATAACTTTGATACGATTTTCTTATAATTTTTAGATGCTACGAGTGCAGTCGTCAGAGGGCACAGCTCGAGTCGAGGTGCTGGACACCGACGTCACGTCGCGATTATTTGAGCGCGTCTATGAGAGCTTACATATGAACACATTTGGATTTGCATTATTTAAAGATCGCGCTAAAAAAGAAGAGATTGCGTCGAGCAAATCGATACAGCTCCTAGAATATGGCTTGCAACATGGAGATATGATCTACTTGACTCCTGTCAATGGTGCAGTGCTCTTTGATCAGCCTTCAACCAGTGTTGAGGTATTACAACCTTGAACATTCAATATAATTAAAATAAATGTTAACTGGCATTAAATAATTAGTAATTGCTTTGTGTATATTAGATTAATTCCAAATCCCACAAAGAACCTTCAATAACTGATGAAGCCTCAGAAGCACCAGTGCTCCCATCCATAGACATCAATAATCTAGAAGAAGATGAAGTGGACATTGAACTGTATGGCCTTTCAGGGAAAATAGAGAGACAGCGAGATGAAAAATTGTAAGGAAATTATTTTAATAACATTAATATAAAATTTACTATAAACAACAAAAGAAATTATTAGAGAAAATATCAGAACTTCTTTTTTTTATACATACAAAAACTAGATGTAAGATAGTTCTCATGATGAGTTTTAAAACAATGTTCTTAGTATTATAAGATAAATTTAAACACAGCTTCAGCAAGTTATTATGTTACATTAATATGCATTGATATTTAAAAAAATTATAAATGTATATGTTTTATTTGTAGATGTAATCACAATGCCAATGGTCGGTGCGTGCACTGCTCCCCACTGGAGCCGTGGGACGAGGACTACCTCAAGGAGCACAACATCAAGCACATGTCTTTTCATGCATATTTACGTAAGATGACAACTGGCAAGTTTGTCACACTGGAAGAACTCTCATTTAAAATAAAACCAGGTGGGTTTTATGTCTTTGATAACCTTTATTAGCTTCTGACTTTTCCCTAGAGATGAGGTCAGAGAGAACATAGCACATATTCTTCATACATGGGCCTCTTTGCCTTTCAGTATCATCAATACTGCATTTTTGAAGGTTAATCTAGGTCCCACCCTGCTTCTCCCTTCATAAATCTTTTTTTACCATTCATCCATCACTCATTCTGTTGAGTGCCTAAAGCACCTGATTTCATATATACAGTACAGTATCACACATTCAAAGTAATGAATTGAATGAATTAATTATCTGATCTGCTATGTCAATCTGTATTCCAATTTATTTGTATATTTTAATTTGTTATTAATACTAGATTACACATATTGTACAATAGATTAATCTATCTAACATTAAAATCTTGATTAAAAATGCCTTTATATATGTGTGTAGAAGTTATTGAAACAATAGTAATAGATCAATATTTGACAATTAAAAATCAATGTTTTGTCATCACAGTTATATTTGTTTTTATGCGGTTGGTTTATTATAAAATAGTCATTTTGATATATTTTCTTCTTTCTTTGTTGATGAATATGTTTAGTTGAATCAATCAGTGGCATTATCTTTAAAAACATTATCAGAGCAGTCATATCTTCCAAAAATAAGTTGGTATTGTCTTATTGCATACAGTTTATTAGCGCGTCAGGTGTATTATGTGTGTAGGTTGCAAGGAGCACCCGCCGTGGCCGCGTGGAATCTGCTCGGCGTGCCAGCCCGGCGCAGTGACGCTCAACCGGCAGCGCTACCGGCACGTGGACAACGTGCTGGTGGAGCACGCGGCGCCCGTGGATCGCTTCCTGGCGTATTGGCGGGCGACGGGCCACCAGCGCGCCGCCTATCTGCTGGGTCGCTACGAGCGCCATACCGACGTGCCGCTGGGCGTGCGCGCGCGGGTGGCCGCGATATACGAGCCGCCGCAGGAGTGCGCACGCGACCGCCTGCGTCTGCTGCCAGACGCGCGCGCGCGCCTCGTGGATGCGCTGGCGGCGCGCCTTGGCCTGCGCCGCGTGGGTTGGCTGTTCACGGACCTGCTGGCAGCCGAGGGCGAAGGCCAGGTGCAATGTCTGCGTGGCGCGCACTCGCATTTCCTGTCAGCGCAGGAGTGCATCACGGCGGGCGCGCTGCAGAACGCGCACCCACGCGCGTGCCGGGCCGCGGCCGCGGGCGCGCTTGGTAGCAAGTGGGTGACGGTGGTGGCCACAGGCGACGCTGCGCGGCGCGTGCACCTGGAAGGCTACCAGGTGTCGGGTCAGTGCCAGGCGCTGGTGCGCGACGGAGTGCTGCTGCCCACGCGCGACGCGCCCGACCTCGCCTACATCCGCGACAGCTCGCAACAACAGTTCGTACCCGACGTCTACTACAAGGTTAGATTTTAATATTTTCTAACATTTACTACTATTTAACCTAGCTCGAAAAAGCGGAAAATGCGAAATATCCGTATCAAAGGATTTTTTTATTTTTTTTTTATGGGAGAGGACAAGGCAAACGAGCGTTCGGGTCACCTGATGGTAAGTGATCACCGCTGCCCACGACCCCATGCAACACCAGAGGAGCCACAGGTGCGTTGCCAGCCTTTAAGATGGAGATGAAGGGCACCGGGGCTAATGCGAAACGCAGTGGCAAGGGCCACTACTTCACGCCAGTTTTAAATGCCGGAGGTGGTATTAAATCCGGTCGAATCTGCCCATGCGTGTTGCCATTACTGGCGACGTGACTCTACCACACGTACTTTAGTCGCCTCTTACGACACCGACAGTACCAGGGTGATCCTATTCTAAGCCGGGACCACACGTGACTTCACCAGATCGAAGAAATGAAAACATAAATAAATATTTATTATTATACATACTGGTCGATCGTGAAACAAAACAAAACACCGCCCATGGATTTGAACATATCAACGAACTTGCCAATTTGATAAAATCATGCCAAAATTTCAGCGTAAATTCGTTGTACGAAATTGTGGACAATGAATTTAAAAATTTAAACAAGAATCTTCTATGCCTAATGGTGGATTTTATTGTAAATTTAGGAGGATTACAGGAGGAGGAGGATTTACAAGTCACACTTTCAACAGAATAGACAATAACGTTCCGTAGTTTTTAAGGAAAAAAAGGAACCTTATAAGATCACTCTGTTGTCTGTCTGTCTGTATGTCAAGACCCTTTATATCAGGTAGCTTGGAGATATCGGGTTGAAATTCTTACCATATACTCAGATCTACGGCCCCATGATTTCCTGATAAAATACGTATTTCTATATTTATTTAAAAAAAATATGGCCGATTATAACATAAAAACTACGTATTTCGGCATAATGAAGGGTAGTAGAAGGTACGGCAATATTCATAGGGTACCTCCAATTGACCTAGAATTATAAAATTTTGCAGGTGGCATTTACAGGTAGAACTAGTTCAGGAAAGATCTGATAACTATAAATTTATGGTTAAGTCCTAAAAAATAATCGCCTTAAAAGAAAGCAAAATTTGGTTAGTTTGGTTTGGCTAAGCTAAGCTTAAATTTCAGAAGAAGCTCGAGACCTCCAATTTTTGTACGTAGCCCTCGGTGGGGAGCCTGACTCGCGCTTGATTTGTTTTTTATATTTGTACTACATCGAAATGTTTCCAGGAGCGCGACGCGTACGGCAACGAGGTGAACGTGTCGGCGAAGCGTCTGCCCGTGGCCTACCTGCTGGTGGACGTGCCCTGCGGCGTGGCGCCCGACTCTACCCAACCCACCTTCGAGCCCACAGCCGCCTTTCCGCCCGCGCACCGCGCTCTGCCGCAGCACGTACAGTCTCTGCGTGCGCTGCACCGCCACGTGCAGCGCCACATGTGCTTCCTGGACGCCGTCTCCGACTTCCACGTGCTGCTGTACCTCGCCACCAACGAGGCGCTGCCGTTGTCACTAGAGCAGCTGGCGCCACTGCTGGACGCCGTGCGCGCGCGCGACTCTTCCGCCGCCGCCGCGTGGTGCGCCACGCCGCACGCCGCCACGCTGCTGCGGCTGGCGCGCGCCGCCGACGAGGCCGAGCCGGCGCCCCCCGCTGGCGCGCCCGTTCCCGGTGCTCCCGGCGCACCCGCCGGTGCCCCCGCGCTCTGGACCTGCCCGCTCTGCACCTTCCACAACGCGGCCGCGCTCGACGCCTGCGAGATGTGCGCCATGCCCAGGTAACCATAATTTATCAGTCAATATACTTTTAAGGGACGTTTTAATATATGTATTGTATTAACATCTGAGAAAGTTGTGCCACCACTATTCTAAAACATAATATGATTTTAAATATCTTTTTGCAGGAACGCGATGTGAACATCTGCGAGACTCCCCTTTTGTACGACGAACACCGCGCCCCACCACCCAGCTCCCGAGCGCTCGCCCTCCTCTCCCCCTGCGCGACACACGTGTTCTATTGTTTACTGTAAGACATTAATTAATAAACGTTATTTTATTGTAAACGCATCTTCTATCATTATCTAATCTAATATACTCGCAAACAGTGGACATGCGATCCCCGCGTCCTTTATATAATCAGTGATGTAACTGTGATATTAGTAATGTATGTGAGAACCAGACTCGCGGAGCGGACGCTGTCGTGGCGCATCTGCGTGGCCATTGCTTATTCTTATTATTAAGATAAATATCTAATAATACTAGATGTCTGTTCCACTATCACGCTACAAAAGCTACTTACTTACATAACTTACAATATGTAAACATTTTGTATAGTTTGGCTATAATAATGTTATAATTCATCTTTGGAAACGTTATTGGTTTGATTCTAAAAAATAGATCTTCATAAAAATAGATATTAATAAATAAGTACCCAGTATCAGCAATCCCCTTAATTTACAATTATCGATCATCTGGGAAGGTAGGCCTCCAAGAAACTGGAAGTCATCAGCAGAGCGAGACGGTACTTCACGCCAAATTACCGATTGACCCTTTACAGAATACATATTCAGTCTCATATGGATTACTGTTCTCATCTCTGGACTGCTGCACCCCAGCTTGACCGATTTGTTCGCACACAACGTAGAACCGTTCGAATCGTTGGGGACCGAATGATCTGTAAAAGACTTAACACATTAGCATTGCGTAGTCTCCTCGCTGTGTGTTCTCTACCCCATTTATCATGGGGCGTATTTTGAAGAACTGTTTGACCAGTTGCTTGCCGCCGAATTTTCTAACCGTTCCACGCGCCGCGCAACTGGAATAGCCTACCTGCGGCAGTGTTTCCAGGTTGATATAGGTAGAGGCAGCGCACCTGTAGCTCGGGGTCGTGGGCGGGGAGGATCACTTACATTCAAGCGACCCGAATGCTAGTTTGCCTCATCTTCACATGCCTTCCATAGAAAAAGAGAATGGCGTACCTCACACATGTTACCTCTGCATACCTTGCTATATGCGGGATACAGCGTGAAACGTGAAGTTTTAAAAAACCTAATTACTTTGATTACGACTGTTCTTGTACCCAGCTACGAGTATATCTTTCTCGCAGCAAATATCTCCATTGTTCTCATATTTTTTATGTTGCCAATATTTAAAAAAATACTAAAAACAATTATTTCACCTTCTATTTTTATGTAATATTAGAATTAAATAGAAAGTAAAATAAGTAAGCATTGTGTATGTGTCAATGATTGATGATGGTTTCAGTTGAAAATTTGTGACCAACATTTATACCGTATCGGACGTGTTATTGAACTTTTATTAAAATATATATTTTTTTATTGTTTATTTATCGACAGCTACCTGGAAATCAAAGTACTAACTAACATTTACTTTAGTTTTACAATAGATGGTCACAACACAAGTCTGAAAAGAAAAATACAAATAGCATGGAAAAGAATGTATTTTTACATTATTAAAAGAATTATTCCACACTTAGGACAATCTAAAAAGATAATAAGAACATGTATGCAAAGGCTTGAACCAATTTCAAGCAATATCTTACAGATAACCTTTGATAAGAAAAGAACTTGAAGTTTACTTATAAAAAAAAGGGGGACGACAATAGTATTCAACGAAGTGGAAATATTATGTACGTGGACGGAAGAAATGAACGACAAAACCAGGCAGGTACCCGTACCAATAATATTCTTGATAAAAACGCCGAGAATTGATACACCTATTTCCTATTATACTCCTTTTTGCAACTACATTGTCTTATTTAAAAACGTGTATGTTCAACGTATACTACTAAATCCTGTTGCAGAAATTGAATATAACCACAGATTAATGCATATATTATATATCTACAATTGTAATATAATTGTGTATACGTTAACTAGAGACTACTATTTAGTGCTTTATAACCATCGCACTCTTTTGTACATCATGTTACGCACCAATAGTTTTATATGACATTTTTACTCCTATCGTCACGGCTCAATCTTCTGTTGTGTGAAGTTCTTCGTCTCGAGATCAACCCATAAACAGAAAGATTCGTCTTCCAGAGTATACGTCAAGGGTATAGATAAGAAAAAAAGGACTTCAGAATTTGTGGGCCGTGGTTTTTATATATTTCCATATCATCCCACTTCTGAAGTGTTCCAGTCGTGGTATGAATATGGGAATAAAAAAACGAGCAACGTCACGTTCTGACGTTCACGTCTGTTGACCTGGACTGGTCTCAGCAGCATCACCAGACGGAGCATCGTGGCTAAACAAACTGTCTCTATAAATATTTGGACTTACTGTCAAATGATCGACTTTTATAAGTTAAGTTTATACAATTAATAAAGCAAATATATTATTACAAACAAATGCGTCATTAATTATTAGCTATAATCGAGTTGAGAATAACATATTGTTTATAGGTTATGCAATAGGAAATAGAATAATTATATACAGTGTTGCTAAAGCTATTTAACAGTACCTTTTATGTTATACAGTAACTTATAAAATATATAAAGTTAATTAATCTACTCAATTTACAGATTAGTGTCATTACTATTATGTATTGATGGTAACATACTCTCTTAATGTGCTAAAATAAGTATAATGATAATAAATAGAAATATTCCGCAGTTTTGCTAGCGCTGTTTAACATTTGTTTTGTAAGTTGTAAAGCTGTGCAAGAGACCGTAGACTTGAAGTTTTGATATTAACACCTTCACACGATCGAAAGAAATGGGTCTTGACGGACTGACAACAACGTGATCCTATAAGGGCATGTTCCCTTTCTACCTTTTGATTTATAGAACCTTAAAAACAAAGGTAATTTATACAGCCTAGATTTTAATAACTATATGAAGTGCCAGGAATGTTTCTGTAAATAAAAGAATGGCGATATTTTGTAGAAATTTATTTAATATTTACAATGTTATTTTTAAGCAGCTGACGAGACAATCACAGCGACACGCCTCAGAGCGGCACAGATACATTATATAATAATTATTACAATAATAAAAGAATAATTTCGACATTAGCATACACGACACCACTCGTTAGTACTTGATATGTGTCCACTCGCACCACAAGGGCGTGCTCGTTATATTTACGTGAAGTTTTTTGTATTAATTTTCCTCTACGGCGGTCGGGATACACCAATAGTCAACACATTCATATTCACCTTCCGTCCGCACACACACACTTACACACAGCGGGCCTCACAACATTATATTACATTAAGTGCCTACATTATGTACAAGTTTCGATGCGCACGCGCATGTCTCGCCTCCGTCTCATGTCATACAAACTGAAAAATATATAATATATATAAGATTTTTTGTCATTTTGTTAAAACATTTAATGTATTGAGATTACACTAACTGTTGCAGAAACGCGCGCATGTCGGTGAGGACCCGCGGAGACCGACTCCGGAGAAACGCAGAAGCTTATTTTGGTTTATGCACATCCATCCTCAATTGAGCTAATATTCAAACCGACACCGGGTCGATTTGATAACTTAAAGTTAAAACATACTGCGGACCTCAGAAGAGGTACATTTAAAAAAGATCGTTCAAGTTATATACAATTTGTTTAATGAAATACATTATGCTAGCACTCGTGCATGTTGTAATAAACCCCGTGCAGTGCGGCCGCCCTACTGCTGGGGCGGCGCGGGGGCGGCGAGGGCGCCGGAGGCGGCGGCGGGGGCGGCGCGCATGGGCGGGAAGTGGCGCGGGTCGCGCAGGTCGAAGGTGCCGCGCGGCGGCGAGCCCGCCAGCGCAGCGCCCAGCTCCGACGCGCGCTCCGACTCTGCGAACACACGCGCACGGCGATACATGCACTGGTAATAGGTTGTTGACAGTACTCATGTTACCAGTTGTCCCTAATTCCTAGCTTATGGCCAGGACTGGGATAGAATTTAACATATTCATAAAGACAACTAAAAACACAAGCGTTTGAACATATTTGTCGAAGACCATGAACCAATTGCATTGTGAAAAAATTGCTAATTTTATGAAATAAAACAAAATTTATTAATGTTCTGAACCAATAAAAAAATTCATTTGCTTCGTTATGTTAATAAATGTCAATTCATTAAAAGAAATACTGAAACAACATATGAAGAAAAAATTGTTTTCAAACGGAACGCGACATTTTATCATATGAAATGATAAACTATATACTAATACATGCTAAGCGATGAGAGTTAAGTAATAGAGTCTGTACACATCAAGGATGAACTGGTCAGAAACGAATATTGTAAAACACTGGAGTGAAAACTTGTAAAAAAAGTGGCAAGAAGGCTCTGTGGTGTACCACCTCGGACCCTCGAGCAAGCACCACCAGGCGGGACGCACACGAGCCAGGGCTCCAACACCGAGTGTCATACCTACCTACACATTACCTGTCGTTCATCTTCGTCGCCGTCGCCGACTCGGTGTGCCCGCGCGTGCACGACCGGCCTGCCGCGTCACGTCACGCCTCGTCTGCCTCTACGCGTAACAAACACTGCGTGAGCGAGCTGTACTTACACGTGCGTATGCAGAGAGTGCTGCGACTTGCTGCGGGCAGCGGCTAGCGCAGCGTGCGGCGGCGGCAACCGCGGCGCCCGCGGCACGGGACTGCGGGCGCGCACGGCGCCCCGGCGCACCTGCGGGCGGGCGGGGAGTGTGGCGGGGAGCGCGGGAGGAGGCGGATAAAGCGAACAAACAAGGTTGAAAAGAGCAAACGCAAGTATATCGGTCGGCGACGACGACACTGCCGGGTCGTCCAGGGCTGGGGCGGGGCGGGTCCGGGCCTGGGGGCGTGGGGCTAGCTACCTGTCATGTGGTCCGGGTGCCGCCCACGCAGCGCGCCCGCGTAACTGCAGCCCGGCGCGGCTGCGGGACACAATTTGTCAGGGTACCTCGCCACCGCCCTCGCGGCCTCACGTCGCCCACCGACCGCTGCGCTTACACGCGCACCTCTTCTGGACGGTGCAGAGACAACCAACTCGTAAAAATTGCGGACCTCGAACCGACTTTCTGGGCCCTTCTTGGCATCCGTTTCGATATATTTAAAATTTTCAATGGTTCGATACAGAAAGCGCGGAGCGGCGGCGGGGCGACGGCGAGGCGACACGCGACAAGGTAAACGAGGGCAACGAGGGGCCACCTTCGTGGGTATTGTGGTTATAGATATTAAATAAGTCGATACATATAATGTACTTCTAATATATTTATATAAATAGCCTATGAGATTCCTAACAGCTGTGAGAACAAGATTATGGAGGATACTGTAACACATATTATATGGGATCAATAAATAAATTAATAAATACGTAAAATAATAAACATAAAAGTATATAATTCTGATAAAAATTAAATTTTGGATTACAGTATCGCATGGACGGGAGCGGATTCGGATGTATGTCGAGGGAGAACGGGAGTCTGATAATCTAGGGCGGGGGCGCGCGGCGGGCGCCACAAGGCGGCGTCGCGCGCCCTGCCCGGCAGCCAGCGTAAATAGCATTACGTGTCTAGCAGCAGAAGCTAGCAAGTACCTTCGCTGGCGGAGGGCGCGGGCGCGGCGTCCAGCAGGCGGTGCGTGCGCAGCAGCGCGCACTCGCCGCCCTCTAACGCGTCCAGCGCGTACACGTACACCACACCGTCGGCCGTGGCCACCACGAGCCGCGCCGCGCGCGCCACGCTGGTCACGGCCGCCACGGCGCGGCGCGGCGCCCGCGGCAGGCGCGCGGCTGCGAAGGCGCGCCCCTGCGCCAGCACGTCCGCCACCTGCGCCGGCAGGTAGCCCGCGCCCGCCGACACGGCTTGCGACAGCCAGTCCATCCAACCCGGCTCGCCCGCCGCCTCAGCCTCGCCCGCTTCGGCCGGCGCGGGCCCCGCCTCGGCCTCCTGCAGGCGGAACACGTGCACGGTCTCGGTGTTGGAGGTAGCGGCCAGGTAGGCGCCGCACGCACTGAAAGCGAGGCAGGCAATGGATACGCAGCGCTTGACACCGCGCCGGAACTCGTAGAGGCGCGCACGCTCGGGCACAGCGAACACGCGGATGACGGTGCCGCGCTCGGAGGCGGTGGCGAGGCGGCGCCCGCACATGGACCAGGCCAGCGCGGCCAGCGGGCTATCATGCGCGCTCAGCACACACTTGGCGTTGAGGTGCACGGCGTCGAAGATCTGCACCTCGCCCACGGCGCTGGAGCCGGGGTAGGCCACGTAACAGTGCTCCACGCTGGGCGACAGCGCGCAGAGGCCACGCGCGTTGGGCGGCGTGTCGCGGATGGTGTGCAGGATCTTCATGTCGCGGATGTTGTGGATGTGCAGCGACTCCTCGAGACACACGATGAGGCGCGACCGGTTCAGCTTCACCGCCAAAATCGTGTTACTGTAGCTGTAATTGCATATTTCGGTGCCCTTCTTGTAGTGGCATACTATTAATTTTCTGTAACAATAAACATTAAGAATTTTTGAGTCTAAAAATAAATTTTAGCAACGTTGTACATTGCTGCAATTAACAATTACTTTTTGTTTAAATGACTTTGTCGACAGAACTGTCGTTGAATAGGTAATTAGGCCACATTGAAACCTGTACGCAGCAACCTTGCATCAGCGTCATACACGAAGGTACATATTTTGATGTTTTTATTTAGTCATTAATGTCAAAGACGTTATAATTAATTTGTTTTATCATATTATTTGCATTTCTCAGACACAAAGGTAACAATACAGATAAGTAATATTGGTCTCGTCCACAAAACTCACGTCGACGACGACGTCACGACGTCTCAGATAAACAGAACAAATATATCAACAGTGCAGAAAATGAATATGTATTTATTGTGTTTATTTAAAATTAACGGAATAGTTATTGTATTAGAGGCGGAGTTTCGATAACGTGATCAGATAAAATAACAACGAATTAAATTTTTAGAAAACATATTAAAAAAAATTATAAATTGGAGAAATAAAAAATTAAAAATACGCATTAGGTATTTTACATTTTTAAAGTGTTATTCCACACTTCTGCTGTCCAGCGAGTTCTGCGATGTCAGTAGCCAGTTCAAAGCAGGGTCAGACGTGCAGACGAGGCGACGCCGCCGCTGATAACGCGCGGACGCTAGGACGTCGCGCGTACAAACTGACTGACATACAGCGTCATAGTGTTTACGTCGTACTTTACATACGTTCAATAATCATTATTAAACAGAAATAAATATGATAATATACTTATAGAAACAACCAGCAACGTCAAACTCTATTATACCATATGTTTACGAATTGCGGAACAGAATTAACCGATAAAACAATCAGATGTCACTATGTGATAACACGTGTTAACCGTTGATGCCCTTGATTGTTTCTTAATACATCTTCTGAATATTATTATCATTTATTGTCGTCGTTTGAGCTTTTAATGTCGACTGTAAAACATATTAGATAACATATTCCCAATTTAAAGGAATTAGTTGAACAGCCGACTACGACATGACCGTCGCCGACGGCAGCTATCGCGCCAGAGCGCGGTCATCATCCTCTTCTTGTTTCGTATAAAAACCATTATATTTGATTACAATTCAGCGATCAAACTTAAAACAAAACGACAAACTTTCACGATTCCAATGTGTGTGGGTGTGTCTGTGTGTGTCAATGACAACGTACTTTAGCGTAAACATCTTAGAATTATTTGTATTTATTAATTTTTTTTTGTATACTGGTTAAATATCTTTCCAGATATATGTGATTAAGGCAATGACGTCGATAGTTAGTAATTTAGTTTGTTGCATATGTAGTAAGTTTATAATGCGCCAGGTCCCCGCAGCTGTGTCACCGCGCAGTTGACCGCGGCCAAGTTCACGGCGCACCCACTCGAGTGCACAGTAAGACATTTAAAATAACTGTTTCTTATATTTAAAACTGCCAATATCGGTTTAGGAATACCTACTGGTCATTGGTTTTCCCCGAATTTTATATCAAAATTAGTCGACAGAGCTATTCTAAGACAAGACTTTCTCAGTTATCGATATTTTAGAATTGTTCTATTCTTATAAATAGAATAGCTATCTTAGTTTGTAATCTAACATCTATTAGTTTTTCTTAAGAGCTAATCGTTACGACTTTCCTCAACAAGACTGTATCGTACATGACGTATGTTCGTAGGAGCCCCCGGGTCGCAGTCAGGGTATACATGAAGCATCTAATGAGGGATTACTTTTGTTGGTTTTCCTTCCTTCTACGCCATTTTAGGCAACATATTTATGTATACTCATACTACAAACATTCAAACTTACAAACTATTTAACCAATACAACTAGTATGTGAATTAAAATATAAAATTTTATTATAAAAAAATCCCACATACAT
Source organism: Heliconius aoede (assembly GCA_037355905.1). Lineage (NCBI taxonomy): Eukaryota > Metazoa > Arthropoda > Insecta > Lepidoptera > Nymphalidae > Heliconius > Heliconius aoede. The sequence continues at coordinate 45,931 of JBAIZZ010000265.1, forward strand.
GTAAATTCATGTATGTGGGTTTATAAAACATCAAAATGGACATTAAATTGTTTTCAATGGACGCAATCGTTCACTACTTGGGAACTTTTATGATGATTAATTTTAATGCATAGAGCATTAAAATATACACTTTTATATACACTTTATTAAATTACCCAATAGTTTCGTATTTCAATTTAGGTTTTTATAATGAAGTAAGACATATAAAATATAATATTCTACAAACACAAAGTGGCTGTGATGGTACAAAGTGAAAAGATGAAAATTTATTTCAATGATATACTGTTAGATATATGTATGTCCAGCACAATGTAGAAGGAAAGGCTGATAATTATTACAATTTTTATAGGCGCATGCTTTTTCTAGGAGGGTAACCGGAGAGAACAGTGCCAAATGGTATAGTCTCTGTATACCATTTTCTCCTCATGCACTATCATCATGCACTTGACGGGGCCCTTAAACTTTTGAAGTGATTTTCCTCTAGAAATCACAAATAATGTGTTCTTGAAGGTCTCCCTGCCTCTTTTACAATGGTCATGGTGATCATAATATAGTTACTAAAGTAAAAACTAAAGTACGTGTGGAAGAGTCACGTCGCCAGTAATGGCAACACGCATGGGCAGACTCGACCGGATTTAATACCACCCCCGGCATCTTAAACCGGCGTGAAGTAGTGGCCCTTGCCACTGCGTTTCGCATTAGGTAATGCCGGGCCCCGGTGCCCTTCATCTCCACCTTAAAAGGCTGGCAACGCACCTGTGGCTCCTCTGGTGTTGCATGGGGTCGTGGGCGGCGGTGATCACTTACCATCAGGTGACCCAAACGCTCGTTTGCCTTGTCCTCTCCCATAAAAAAAAAAAAAAAAAAAAAAATACTAAAATATTAACCATCATCTAATTATTTTATTCATAAATTAGATATATAACTAACCTTGGGGCAGCTACTGTGACAATAGCAACCAAAGAGCTGCTGAACAGTCGGTCCACGAGGCAGGTGTCCTGCCCCGACCGACTTGCATAGATTTCTTCAATCCCATCATCAGGTGTGAGTGTAAATAAATGGTAGCCACTACTACTACCTGCTACCAGTGACCTGCAATAATATTTTAAATATATAATAGGTATAAATAAACTTACGTTTTATTTAAAGTAGGTAAATTACTTTTATTGTAAACATTTTTATACTTATCAAGTCATTAAATCACATGAATACTAAAATACCAGGTGGAGGTGACACATGTTATTTAATGAATGTGCAGTATACATTTCAACTAACACTATACATGTGTTAATTGATTTGAGACAAAAAACAATATATAAATGTATCAATAACGTCTTCAAGCGTAAATGAGCAATGCTACCTTATATAATAAAAAGAAAATAACAGTCAGCTGTTGGCAACATCAACAAAAACATAGAAAATATAATGAAATGACATTCATATTTTATTTACTTCTTTACAGGTAAGCGTCGTCTAGCGTCGCTTGTCGAGTTTAATGTTTATTTACAACATCTCATTTTTGCTTGTTGTTACGAAAATGCTGGCATTGACATATTGCATCATCGTGCAATAACGCAAGTTGTATTTGTTACCCAAGGTGCTGCTCTACGTGACTGTTAGAACAATGAGCGCCAGCCCAGCCCGATCCTGTGCCTGTGCCCACGATGGGAAGAACCCCGTGGCCTTGAAGGCAGTCAGTCAGTGTAGGTGTAGGACGTTGAGGAGCTTCGTAATTGGGTTTGCTCTTTCACTTTCCACTTAAAGTCATTAAAATGACCACTTACGTGCAATCTTGGTTGAATTGAACGAATATTCCTCCTGCATTGGTTCCCTCCGCGCCGTGACCTCCTCCCAAACTCATTGGACCGCTCGACGTTGCAAGTTTGTTTAAATATTAATTGTTATGAACGACATACGCGCACTGCGACCTTTGTACAAACACTCACTAACGCTTTGTAAATAACAAAAGCTGTGTAATCGCCACAAGTAGAATTTTTTGACACAAAGGACGACCTTGCTCGCTGCTAAAAACAAGCCCCCTCCCGCGCCACTCGATACAGTCCAGCCATTCGCAGCTCTTAAGACGACTGTTGCGACAGCGCTCGCTCTGTTACTACTATTTACTACTAAAATTATATTATTCTACTACTAAAGTTAATTTTTTTATATAATTGTGTTTCTTGTATATAAAAAAGTAAATATAATTTTTATTCGACTTCTGTAAAATGTTATGATATTACAATTTTCTTTATATCTTCCTTAAATTTATGACTGTAAACTACGACAAAATTATAAAGGTAGCTCTATTTTGTAATGTGGTAATTTATTTTGACAATTATCAGCTGACGCCTGACATGACATCTGTCAAACTGACAACACTTGAAATCAAAATTCAATTGTCAATACTGTCAAAACAGAAGAACACGTGTGGCAGTTTATAAAAGTGAGTGGTGATTTCTGTTTAAATTTATATTTATTAAAACAAAACTCTAAAAAGTGGACATATTACTTACTAATGGGTCGTAAAATCCCTGCTAAAAAACATCGAGGAGTAAAAGATCCCGCAGTACAACAAGCAAGGCGGTTGCAAAGGTAACTTGTGTATCCGTGTTAATTATTGACTGAATAATTCAACGATTATTCTATTTAAAATTTTAATTGAAATTGTTTTTGCTCTAGTCTAAAAGGCAAAATTAATGCGCCACCAAAGGATCCAGATGAACAACCAATACCACGTTCTCTCACAGAACTCTTTGCATTTGCTAACAAAGATGGAAATGTCAAAAAGAAAAAGATTAAAAGGAATATATCTTTAAAAGGTAACCATTATATTTTTCAATATTAAAATATTTAAAATCTCGCTGAATCCCTCACACAACAGCTTAAGCAGAGAAAATCTAGTGTAATGGCACTTCATTCTCCACGTTCGGCGGAAATTTTCGAGGCATTGCGTGTTTAATGGCGAAGCTTAAAATATTTGTTATTGCTTATTGTTTAATTGATATTTTTTATTATTGTTATTAATGTATTAAGGTATTAACTTTATTAATCTTTCAACTTTTCAGATGATAAAAATCAAACTGTGGCTAAACACAATCCAATTGCCTCCCTAAAAAAATTACCTGGAGAGTCTGGCCGTGGGTTCTCTTTGCGAATCAACAGTGCTATAAGAACTTTACATGACCCCATGGAACAACTGGACTACCCTGTAAACAAAATAAATAACAAATTATAATAATTCATTTGTTATAAAATGCAATTTTATTATATTTTATGATATTTTCTTGAAATGCTCTACAGAATTTTCTCTCATTTTTGTTAATTAATCCATATGTTATGTTTATTAAAAAGTGTTAGCCTTAATAGATTTTTGTTCTTCAGATAGATATGGATGAAGAAGATACAAAGGGTGAGCGTATAGCAGCTCAGAGGGAGCGGCGACAGCGCAAACATAAGAAGGCAAACAAAAATGCTCCACCAGAGGAACCAAAGATTAGTCGAGCAAAGAAACTTACTCTTAAGAAACAGGAAAAGAAAAACAAAGCAGCTGAGGTTTGTTTATATGTATAAATATAATAAAATTATAACTGATTGCTGTCTGTACACAGAAGGTATATGAGAAAATGTCAGTGCAAGATATGATATCAAAATATAATACTTTGTTCAACAAAATATTGGCTTTATTACACATGCAGATTCTTTAGGTTACAACGTATATATTATTGTCTACAAAACCTAATGATGCCTAATGTATACTGTACTATACGCTATATGGGGTACAGTGTAAAGCTAAAATATAAATAAAATAATTTACAGCGGCACTCATATTCATAATATTAGTAAGATAAATATGTTTTAAATACATAACACATTGGTTGCAGGAGGCGTCCCGTCCGGAGGTGGTGTACGAGCGCGTGGCGTTCGGCGACGTGACGCACGCGCCGCCCGCGCTGCCCGTGCGGCCGCGGCGCGCGCCTCGTGTTAGTGGACTTCCCTACCCAAGCCTAAAGTGGTTTTAATAGCATTAACCTCACTTTCCGCCAAATTTTCAAGATATTGAGTGTTAAGTAGTGGTGACTTAACACCGCAATTTTTTTGTTACCAAAATGAGAAAATGAAAATTTTTAAATTCATTTCTTCAATCGGGACTCGAACCCACAGCCTTCGCATTTATCTCCACTAGGCTCAATAATAGGTTTTTTGTTATTTATACTGCTATGCTTAAAAGCGTAAATCTAAAAAAAACAATGTTATATGACCTAACAGCCAGGACAACGCGACCTCCTCCTAACATCAATGCTGCATGCGGGTAGCAGCAGCAGCACGGGCGCGGGTGATGCTGGTACTGCAGAGCTGATGCGGCGCGAGCGCGCGCGCCTCGACGCGGTGGCCGCCTACCGCGCGCTCAAGAAGGAGCGGCGACTGAATGCCAGGTCGACGCCGGCGCTTAACAGCGTTCGGTAGTCTGCGCCGGGTAGTGCTTAGAAAAGCGTGATGAGCGAGGCTTTACAGTGATGTCAATGGGTCGTATATAATAATGCCTCGACCTACTCTGCTGTGCGGGGAGTTGCACAAATGTCCTGGTCACTGATTTGTTGAGTGCCCCAATAAAATACTATATGTTAAATTATAGAATTATTGTGTATCAAGACAGATATCAAGTTAAGTCAATATATTATATCAAGACAAATAGATTGTTTATTATTTCATTCTGTAGATTATTACTACAGATGATTTGATTCATACAGACAGCACATACAATTATCATAAATTATAATTAATTCTTACTTCATATTGTAGAAGCCTATTTTAATGAGTTGTGGCTTGCGAGCAAAGCTGATATAAATGCTGTATGACATGATGAAATAAAAACCAATATTTCATAATAAAATCACTATGAAAGATTTTTTTATATACTTACACTGTTATTGTAAGTATTTTGAGGCTGGTCGTGGCGCAGTGGTACAAATTGTGCTGCACAAACGACTGGTTGCGGGTTCGATTCCCACTCGAGGAAAGAAAATATTTATTTATGTTTTCATTTCTTCGCTCTGGTGAAGTCAGCCGTGTGGTCCCGGCTTAGAATAGGATCACCCTGGTACTGTCGGTGTCGAAAGAGGCGACTAAAGTACGTGTGGTAGAGTCACGTCGCCAGTAATGGCAACACGCTTGGGACTCAGACTCGACCAGATTTAATTACCACCCCCGGCATTTTAAACCGGCGTGAAGTAGTGGCCCTTGCCACTGCGTTTCGCATTAGGTAATGCCGGGCCCCGGTGCCCTTCATCTCCACCTTAAAGGCTGGCAACGCACCTGTGGCTCCTCTGGTGTTGCATGGGGTCGTGGGCGGCGGTGATCACTTACCATCAGGTGACTCGAACGCTCGTTTGCCTTGTCCTCTCCCATAAAAAAAATTCAGATTGCAACTAATATATGTGAATGTTATAAATACCTAATTTATGGATGATATATTTATAAGGCTTATGTTTAAACGCCGCCTAAACATGTACCTATTTCGGTACCAATGAAAGTCAAACGTTTACCAAAAAGGATAAATGGTCACTAAATTACGTTTCCTAAAATGTTAATAAATAAAATCCAAATTTTTTGCTCCGTTCTCTCTGACTACCCCGCTAGGGACCAAGTATGGACTTTATATATTATCACTAAGTAGATGCTGCTATTATAATTTGTTATGTCACAAGGTATAATTTGGTCATTTTTGGTGGGGTGGTTATTTATATTGCTGTAAAATAAAAACATCGCCAGCAAAGTGAAAAGATATTTTATTTTCAGTTCAAATTATTAAACTAACGGAGTAACAAATGAACAATTTATTTTTATTAAACTAATTTTTCGTAAGGTTTTGAATAGTAATCTGAATGTTGTGTATTTGTGTACATTACTTGGCGATCGGTTTTGGGACACCAATAGAATATTTGTACAATGTGGATAATTAATGTTTGTTTTAACAATGCCATGAAAACAACAAATATAAAAATTAAAGTTGAAAATTTGAGCCTTGTTGATTCCACAGTATTTTTAGGGATTACCTTGGATTCTAAGCTTCAATGGGGAAAACATATTGACAAATTGGCGAAAAAGCTCAGTTCTGCAGTTTACGCGATCAAAAAAATGAGTTTATCCGACGTAAATACCGCGAGGTTAATTTATTTTAGTTACTTTCACAGCCTTATGTCCTACGGCCTTCTGCTATGGGGTAATGCTGCTGATGTAAATCAAATTTTCTTCTTCTTAAAAATATTTCTGGTGATTGTCTAAATTATATCCTACTTATAACATTTACACATATATTTATGCAATAAAAATATCAAAAGCAATAAAAAAATTATGAATACATAAAATGAAAATAATTCAACGATAAATTTATTTCTTTCTTATTTTTACTTCTAATGTTTCGTACAATAATATTTTCAAAGGAGATTGGTCTTTCACTTTCGTACATTAATGTTGCTTAGTCTGGCTCAAATTCTGTTAACTATTTTTCGCAATGTAATATTGCTATAAAAGTTTAAAAGGCGTTACACAAAAATAAAGTAGCATTTGTTTCGTTTGAGTTAATAAAAATATTTTTTTTTTTACTAAATTTAATTTGTTTTTGTTATATATTATTATATATAGTTTTATTGATAATTATTAAAATATTCTATTTTTTGCCTCGACACCAGAGCGACGACAACCCTCGTGTTACAGTCACACTATTGTGTCGCTGCGCTACGACGGTAAAAATGGTATTATAATCAAAATGGTATTATAGTCAGAAAATTACAAATTGTATTTGGTCCCGTTACATTACTTAGCTAAATCACAGATTTTCTTGTATATCTTCCTCGCGCAAACTGCAGTCTGCAATCAGTTATAGATTTAATATATGTACAGATTTACTTGTCGTCACTAAAAGTTCAAAGCTCTATACATTGAGTATGGTAAGTATATCAACGCTATCTTCAGATACCTTTTGTCTACAAACGCATTACGTACTAAGTGACTAATTATTATAGAATGTAAGATATTTTCAGTAAATTGAGGTAAATATGTCAGCACACAGGCACAGGCAGACGGTGTACTCTGCAAAGACAGGTGAACTCTGCAAATGCAAATTTCTCGTCAAGTAGATCAGCTTAGACATCAATCAGATCGTGACTTTTCTTGGAACTGTTATCGCGAGAGAAGCGTCCGGTGTCTGGTGTCTAGTGTCGCCGCTCGCCGTATTGTTTTGTTTGCGGTAATATGTAGTTTGTCTGTATGTACGAATGCAATAAACTAAATGTCTTAGCGCTATGAGTAATTATGAAACTATACATATATGGTACGAACACGTATATAATGAGGTCGGTCATGGCACAGGGGCAGGAAATAAAAGTGAATACAGCAGAAGTGTCTCAATGAGAACAGAGTGTCTTAACACTATATTCTCAGGTTTCCTCTGCCAAGATACAGCGTGACTCTAAATAAAATATATAATATAGTATACAGTTTGTTTCTTTGTTCACAACTTCTGAATATTGCATAGTGACGCGTCCTTATAGACTACACTACACCGCCTACAGTACATACGAGTACCTACGCTGAACTGAATTATCTTTAAAATGATTACTTTGTATTTATTTTATTTTAAACGTTTGTTTTTAAAGCCTGTGAAAATGAAAAAGAAGAATTGTGGGCCACTTGCCAATAAAAACACATTTTTAAAATACATAATAATAATAATTAAAATATTTTTCCACAATTGAATGATGAACGATAGGGGCCCGATTTTAGAATTATTAAATCTAAGAAGACCTAAGAAACCTAAGAATATAATTATAGATGATGCTCAACAAGTACAGACTTGGGTTCCACCGCTTCGGCGTAAAACTCACTATTCATGATAAGTCAGGATTAATTAGTCTATAGCTTCACGCATAGCCCGCATATAGCAGGATAGGCCCGCACATAGCACCTACTGTTAAGACCAAATAATAATATAACCATTTATATAATCCACTGGAGACCCCACAACAACTGGTGGACGCCAATCTCAAAAACCGTTTAAACAATTTAAATACTGTACTGGGTTCACATATATATAATAACACTGTGTGTTTGTTTTAAAGCAATCACTTCATAAATATAAAATATTTCATTCGACAAAATTTGCTACAAACTAGGTTTTTATTGAATTGGCTTAAATTTCAGTGTTCTATGTACTTACTTAGTTACTGTTTATGTACTAACATTGTCTTAAACATCATGAATTTGCATACTAAACGCAAAGACAGATGTGTCCTATGACATGTGTCATGTGACATGTGTCTTGTATGACAGTGTCTATCAAGTACTCGTATCACTAGACACCAGTATATCGTCCGCATTTGTCGTCAGTAACTTTAGTTTTCGTCTGTTTGCTGAAACATAATATAAAATAATTTGCAGTTATCGCTTTAGCACGTTTAAGGAAAAAAATACGTTTATAAATGAGTTGATCTGTGTCGTTCAAGTACCAGCAGCCGATAAATTACAGTTACAGCAGTTCACCTCCACGGAGTGCAGTCGGTGCGAGTCATGTGATGCCGGCCATCCAACATCAAGCAAGCGCTCATCTGTTAAACTATGTGCTTCATTTGAATGAATAACTGAAATGAACAGCTTAGTCAGTAAAAAAAACATAAAATACGTATCATAACATAAAGCGTGTGACCTATAACCGTTCCCCACTTTCTCTTAAGGCATTGCGTGTTATTTTTATCGATACCAGCGAAAACAAATGAAAATATTCAACACATCAAGCCCAAGAACGGGAATTAAACCCAGAACGGTCGCGTATATAGACGCAGGCTTGTGCCTCTGCGCTACGACATCATACAGGTTGTTACAGGTACATATTTCAGGCTTCATAATAATTATTATTGAAACTTATTTAATGAAAATAAACATAAAATTGTATTTGTTTTGTACTCGAAGAATCAGCAGAGTTTCCAATAAACAATGCGCGTACGAATGCATTACGTAGAGTATCAAGTTAACAATAGCTGGTGTAGAGTTCACTCACGACAGTGTCGTTATCTGCTTATTGTAGTGTCACGCCGATTACGCCATTGTTACTACCTTCTAGGCAGAGAGGTGGAACACTAAGTTGATGGACGTGTAGGTACTGTAAGCTTTATTTCATGTATAATTTAAATGACCTATTATAATGCGGCATATTACAAGATGACGCAGAAGCATAAGTGACTGTGAACGAGGTATAACGTGATGCACCATCTATATAAGATTATAATAAAATTCTCTTTAAAGACTTTTTCTTCTTTTTTTTTCTGTCACTAGGCTATATTTTATGAACCATGATAGTTTGATAATTAAATATTTTACAGATTGTATATTCTTTTCTGTTCCCGCTAAATAAATATATAAGTGGGGCTTCCTCACATAAGACTTGGAATTGCAGTTTTTTTTCGGTAATAATACGGAACCCTTCGTACGTGTGTCCGATTAGCAATTGGCCGGTTGTATTTAAATGATTCTTTTTTTTTATTTATTTCAACTTCACGCTGTATCCCGTACAGTAGGGTAGTCTAGTCTAGGAAACTAGTCTTAAGACACTCCGTTCCTCGACATCAGAGCGAAGAAATGGAAATATAAATTGAAATAACTATTTCATCTCCTCGAGTGGAGATCGAACCCACAACCAGTCGGTTTTACGTTCACACCTTGTGCCCTTGCGCCATTTATTGTGATAGTTGCGATATCTGCGCGGGTGTGACGTACTCCTATGCCGATAGAAAATGTAAACTGTTAAAAAACAAGTTACTTTTCAATGAATAAATTTAATTTTATTTTCGACGTTTGTTATCAATATATGATTTAAATTTTTTATTTATTATAATGATATTATTTTAAACTTATTTAATATGCACTGTTATTATTACAGTCAACCTTTTTTAAAAGATTTTATTATTCTTTTACAATCGCTTACTCCGTTATGTAATATGATACAAGGCTGTGCAATGAAAGATGATAAGTACAATACAAATATATGACTGCACATATTTTATTTATGGTCCATAAATATAGAACGAAGGAAAAATTATATTGACATTTTTATATAGTATTCAAACATTATCTATCTTATAAATATATCAAATGAGATGTTCCCACTGCGTAGAAACGTGAAATTTGGACGGATGTTTTCATAATGGACACTTACTCAGGAGTGATTTTGAAAAATTTTAACTCTGAAGGGATGACATAGGGGACTTCAAATATACATTTCGAGAAAATGTAAAATTAAAATAATTCATCGGTCTGTTTGCGGTCGCAAACCTCCGCTCGACTCGCGCACGAGGCGCCCTGTCCGCCGATTTCATCCATCGATCCTCTTGACCAGCCACACACTGCTCGCGTCTCAACATTGTGATAAATGATAATAAATTATTACCAAATGTATTAGTTCATAATATATTGTGTCGGATTTAAGCTTTAGGCAATATACTGAGGCAGGAGGGGAGGACCTGTACACCGGTTATTAGGTTGCGGTAATCGGAGGTCAAGGAACCAATTTGCAAATAAAGCTTGCATAACAGATAGAAGGGAGTCGGCACGTTGCACACTTTCTCCTCGAGAAGAGATGTCGGTGCAAATGACTACTTTTCATTATCAGATGAGACTCCAAACTGAACAAAATACAAAGCAATCACTAAAAAAACAACTAATAATAATATACACTAATAAAATAAATAAAATATAAAAAATATTTGTACAGTCTCACGTCATATCCCGTCTAGGCAGGCTTAACCGAGGAAACCAAGTGTTAAGACACTCCGCTTGAGACAATCCGCAGTGTCCGGATGAGGCATTGCGTGTTGTTCATGCCACTGGTCACGACGTTTAAAATAGTGGAATCAATAAGTGTCACTTGTAGGTCACACGTGTGTCCGTGTTCGATGTGCCCATCTACTTGTCCTAATATCAAACTATTTACACTGATCTTGCATTCCGCTCTAACTCCGTTTCTTTCAAACATCAGAACCTTTTTCACCATCATTAATAAATTCAAATTCAAATAATTTTATTCAAAATAAGAAGTTACATGCTTCATTTTTTGAACGTCAAATAATTTACCACCATGTCACTAAAGTTAATACCTCAGACCTGAGAAGAACCGGCGCAAGAAACTCAGCGGGACCTATTTTTTTTTATTTCTAAATCTATTTTAAACAAATACATATTTAATTATCTGTGACAATGATACCTTTGAAACAGACTGGGGCGAGCATTTCATTCCCAAGGCGTGTTATCATTTACTTAATATAATTTAATATATTCAAATTAAAATGACAAAATCTTATACAGAGCTATCAATAAGAAGAGGAAGGGATCCCGGGCGATGGCGGGAAGAGGTAAATATAGCTCGTTACTTATGATATAATTTGAAATTAGCATAATATTTGCGTTTTCGGACGATGTCGGAGGTGACCTCTGCGCGGATTCAAATTCCAATACCACTTCCGACTCGCCAATGATAAGGTATTTTAGTAAAGAGGAAGTATTCGCTAATTATGTCATAGTCGTCACGTGCTGTTACTTATATGTTCCTCTGTCTGTACAGTTTAGATTGTACAGATTTCTTCTTTCGATATTTTTTTCAGCTTTCCTCTGTATCCTGCATGCAGCAGAGTAGGCAGAGGGAACCTAGTGTTAAGACACTCTGTTGATACAGTCACACTCTTCCGATAAATGGACAATCTTTTATCCCCAAAGAGAGCGACAAGTGCTCAACAATCTCAATAATACACAGCGCTATTCCATCGATGAGTCACAAAGACTTACGTAAGTATTTAAAATTAGCTTAAATTAAAATGTAAAAGGCGATTTCTTTGAACTAATAAGTATATTTTACCTTCGCGGGGCTCGTTGATAAAGAAATAAACAAGAAATACTTTCAATAAATGCACTTTACGTATAAATATTGTAATTCTTGACAAAAAATATAAAATGGAATGTATTTCACGAGGTGACTGTCCTTGACCCTTGAAATGCGAAAGATATATTGAGATAAACTAATCTAACCTTTCTTTTTCTTGATTATGTTGGCTAAATCCGTTCAATTTCAAATGTATCTACCATAAATAAAGATTTTACGAAAGACGTTTATTAGCCTTACTTCGTCTCTGTTTAGAAATACAAATTTTTATCTCTGTACGATAAAAGATATCTCTGACAGATAATCTACACTTGACGCATTGTTTTTCTTAGTACCTAGGCATGCTATCAGTTACTGGGTTTTAGTTTAGCAAGAGACATCATAGTTGGTAAAAGACCAACTTTAGCGCCCAATTTTCGAAACATTGGACGTTGATTGGAAAACCTCGATAGCGCATTTGTTTTTCTACCAAAGCAACAAAATGAAAATGTTTAATATCCTCCTTGTCGCATTTACAGTACAGTCACAGTGTGTCATGATGCAGCCATCTCGATGAGCTTGGGCTTTTTGTTTTTCTTTTATAAAACTTATATATCTGTATATTACTTATAAGGTATATAATTACATTATGGGTAGTGTTGTATGAAACACTACCTACATTTACTCTGATTGGGCACAGACTCAACCACAGACCCAACCACAGAGTCAAACCGCGAAATAAGTGATAAATTTCCTTATACTCGTAAGTTATTAAAACAAATAATATAAAGCACGTGTCTCGTGTAATTACTAATAGTGGATCACATCATTAGTTTTTACTGATCTGTATATAACAACTGTTGCTTTGGTGCCAGAGCAAAAAATGACAAATATTAATTAATAATAATTCATTCTGTGGAGTGGGAATTTGGGGATCGCACCCACAACCGTCGCGTTATAGTCACATGCTACCAGGACTAATAAACTATGAGTAGGAACTCGCATATCTCTATCAGAAACTTTTTATGAAATGAAATTAAGATATATATTTTTACATTTCTGAACGGTATAAAAGTATACATAATGAAACAGATTTAGCAAGTTTGTATTCTGAGAGGAACATTTATTTTTTATTTTATATTAGAGAGTGACTGTGAATGGCTTGAAGGACGCAGACGGCGGACACGTTTAATTTCACTTGTGACTACAATTAAATCACAAAAGTTGTACAACTGTCGCTCGTTTGTCGCAACCAACGCCGTTGTCGGCGGAGCTTGAGGATAACTGAAAGTTATCCGTAACCGACGTAACCGACGTAATTAAAATGTAAATCGACTTTTATCTGCGCGGCCTTGAAAGTGATACCTAGTCGCACTTGGACAACTTACTCGTTCTGGCTTTTTGACCACAGTTTAGAATTTATTTGTCAGAGAATAAGATTGATATCTGGTATGTTTACAAGGAAATACGTTCGCGAGATTTAAGAAAAACTAGTTTAATAAAATTTTCAGAAAGTATGTTATCGTAAAACTCAACATTTATTCAAAAATGTATGCTAAAAATATAATAGGGATTATTAAAAACAAAGTTTTTACTTGTTTTCCTGGATTGTTACACCCTTATACCGGTTCCTGAAGTCAGGTGTGATGTCGATGGTGACGTCACAGAACGGCTCAGCAGTCGAGAGCCGACTTTTGTCACAGATGTTTTACTTCACATTTTACCTGTTTTGATGCGGACATCTTACATCTGACATTCGTCACTCGTATGAAGCCGACCGCAAATTCAAAGTGAGTTTTTCTTCAATAACATATTTGATTGGTGTTTTTTATTACTTTTTGTGCAGTGAACAAGTCTCGTTATAATTTTAATATACAACGCCATCACTTAATTTAAATTATACATGAGTAGATATATCAATATATTTCTCAGTAATATTTTTGTATAGACTACTGAGTTTGAGTAGCACACAGTGGTTCGTGGTTGAATCTTTATGAAATGGGAATATTTATATTATTTATATATACGTAAATATTTTCCAACCCCTCGGCTGTATAGAATTCTTGATGTTAGATCTTAAAAAGATATGACGATGCGTTTGACCTAACTCGCAACGGACAGGACAAAACGGATGTGTATATGTGTATTTGATATATACATAAATATATATTATTATTTTGTAGAGTTAATCTAGATTAACTCTTCTAGGCAGCAGAAGGAAAATAAAACAAATAGAGAAACGGTCCTACGTGTCACTTTGGTTTGATAAAATAATAATATATTAATAAAAACGGACAAACAGAATGGTCAGAATCGTTACTTCATACATAAAAAAATGCCAATTCATTTTTAGTATGAGTAATTACAAAACACAGTCAGAATCTCATCGAGAGGGTCGCTAAGATACCTATTGGGTACACTTACTAACTACTACCTACTAACTACTACCTACTAACTACTACCTACTAACTACTACCTACTAACTACTACCTACTACCTACTAACTACTACCTACTAACTACTACCTACTAACTACTACCTACCCATTACTTTTTATGTGGGAGGAGGTGACTAACGTATTAAAAAATAATATCATGAAATGTAGGATAACATGAACTTTGTTTTTGTTGCCTTTGGATTTGGAGAAACGTTTTAAAGAACTGCAGATATTTAAATATATATTTGTCAATGTTGAACGCCGAACCTCTTCATCCTGTGTCCTTCCTATTAGTGGTCTGGTTTGCAGAATGGAAAGAAACGAGTCAAAAAACATATATTTTTATTAATATATTTGGAATCTATCATATAAGTACGTATACCCCGACATCGCGTCGCTTGCACGCAATATAAATAATAAACACTTCACATTATATCTATAATGTGAAGCCTATACCTACTATTTTCGAGAAACCCATATCTTGTCTCCTAAGTACAGAGCCGAGATAGTAACTTACAACAGCGACGTCATGTCACGGACTATCTATCTGCTGATCTGCTCTCCCCTTGACATAATAATTACTTTACTTTACTTCAAAATAAATAATTAAATCAGCTTCACGCTGTATCCCTTTTAGAGCAGGGAAAGCAGGGAACCTAGCGTTAGACACTCTGTTCTCTACTTTTCGCCGACTTCAATGGACATTTCGTGTTGAGTAGCGGAAGTAACACTGCGCTTTGGTTTGACACCAGAATGGAGAAAGGAAAATATAAATTTAAATAAATATTTCATTTCCTCGAGTGGGGATCGACCCTGCGCCACGACTAGCCCTAAATGAGGTTATTTGAAAATAGAGATTATCAAAGTTTTACAAATTTTCAATATCTATTTGTATATTATGTACTTGAATTACCTTTATTTATGTTTGCTTTATGTTTTCACTTGCGAAAACCAACGAATACAATGTCGGGGTTACTGACGATGAAGTAACCCGAGTTGAACGAAAAGCGGCGTGTCCTCAGCCCTTACGCCACGTGCACTCGCTGGTCAATAGCCAGTGGTCAGTGGTCAGTGGTCACTGCTCGCGTAGAAAACGTCCTTCTTGACCAACTCAAATATTCAAAGCAAATCGATGGTATCGAACTAACAGATATTTTTTCAAAGACGCACGATGCCACAACATGCAGAAGATATTAGAAAAACAAAAATAATAAATTTCAATATGACTTTATTATAAATATTAGATACTTACAATTATCATTATTATTCATGTATGAATTAGCTTTTTAAAATATTTATATTTCATTGTATTTGTGCAAACGCTTACGTCTAACAAATATTGGTTATTGTACTTAATAGTTATAGACAATTATTGTTTAGCTTCACGCTGTATCCCGCACACAGCAGGGTAAGCGAAGGCTTTATTAGGCCATGGCATTAAATTTTTATATTATTAATTATTTCGCATATAAGTGCGTTTTATTTGTCATTTATTGTACGCTACTATAAAACGAGCCAACTTACTGTTATTATTTTTGGCAGAATATTTTATTTACGCGTATAAAAAACAACGCTTATGATATTTTTTTTGTATTTTATGGAAAAAAACATTAAAATAAATATACGTGTTAAGAGTTAACAAGTAGATTTAAATAATGAGCATTTATTCTACAACCGCGTTTTGTTCTGCGAAGTTTTATTATGAAGCGGAACAAATTCAGCATAAAATAAAATGTGAGTACACATAAATTAGTGCCAATATTGTATAATAGGTAGATATATGACCCCAGGTCGCCAGCTCCAATAACACAAGAAAGTAATTAAACAAGCTGCTCACAAGGTCTCCTGGACTGGAATGCAGGATTGTTAATTTGTTAGTACTTCCCAGTGTGTGATAGACCTGAAGTTTGGAGTAGACTTTAGTTCTGGGGACAATGAAATTACATGTAATCTATATTGTTGTTAATCTGAAATGGCCGCCGGAACCAAGTTTTTGGCCGATAAAAATATTTTGTACACGCCCTGCGCCACGCTGCGATTACATTTTAAAATTACAAATAAGTATTTTAAAATCAAATGCATGTCTCAAATGTCTATTTACTAGATATTACTATTCGGGACCTGTGAAACCAAAAATTATACCTTGTCTGGCAGATAAGGCTATCCGGGCCTTTTTCAGCCAGTGGTGGAATTGGCCCTTATTAAATCTCGGTAACTAATGAAGTTGCTTGGGGTTTTCAACTACCATACAGAAGAAAAACTATCCAGAGACTGGAGATGGAACCGGCAGGTGGCAAGGAGGACTTCTAAAGTAGGAAAGTAGATAGGACATATTTGGACTCGTTTGATATATAAGTGATCTTATAAGGGTTTCCTTTTTCCTTAAAAATTGCGGAACCCTAGAAATAGTAAAAAGTAAGAGAAGATTAAAACGTAATAAATAAATTAAATATTAATTAGGAATCATTTTAAAAACAATATATTTTGAAAGGTGTTAAAGTGAAAATTACAATTTTAAGAAAGGGTTGTGCCGATGAATATTATTAATATGAGTAATTACAGAAGTAATACTTATTGACTTTATGCGCTTTTGAGGTATATAATGTACATTTGCAAGGCACAATGTACTTTTGGGCAGACTCGACCGGATTAATATCACCCCCGGCATTTACCGGCGTGCAGTAGTGGCTCTTGCCACTGCGTTTTGCATTAGGTAATGCCGGGCCCCGGCGCCCAACATCCTCCACCTTAAAAGGCCGGCAACGCACCTGTAGCTCCTCTGGTGTTGCATGGGGTCGTGGGCGGGGGCGATCACTTACCATCAGGTGACCCGAACGCTTGTTTCGGTCGTCGCCCGACCCGAACCTTGTCCTCTCCCATAACAAAAAAAAACATTTGCAAGGACGCATAATTTATTAGAATATACCGTAAATGACGCGTAATAGCACGCGACGCGGCCCGGCCGTCCCCACTGTGCGCACCAGGAGGGTGGCGCCACGCCGCCTGCCCGCTGCAATATTCACATGTAATTATGTAGCGTGTGACCTAGACCTTTTGACCTTCGCATCACTCAACAAGTTATTTTCTCGTTGTCGATAGATGGCGCCGGCTGCCCTCGTTCCACCCGAGTCCACCCGTCGCCGCCCGTTCCCGCCTGGGGTCGTCCGAAGCCGTCTATGGGCGTTGTGATTCGAGTCGAGCCTATTGATAAAAGTCATATTCAGGGCAAATCTCGATACTAATTTAGGTGCAGATTTTGCGTGATAACGCAAAAAAAGCTGTTCCGGACGACTGACTTGCCTTACGTGTCACTTGTAAGCCATAAAATGCAAACTTGCCTAACATTTTATTTTTATCATAAGTTTAAATACCTGCCTATTCTATTTAAATTTCAAGCAACTTTGATATATCTGGCTGTGTATTATTAAACATAAAAAACTGCGTAAAACGCTGCGGTGTTGACCTCCGCCACTCGACGCGGAAAGTGGAGAATGGAAGTATACACGATACCTCGTGTTAAGACTGCGGGACGTGCGGGATACAGCATAAAGCTAAAAAATGCTACAGTCAACGTAATTTTTGGACAAAAAATAAAAACTGATGTTTTAAATCAACATATATTATATATTCATGTGTGTACGTGTGTGTGGTGTGTGTTATATATATGTAAGAACCTACGTGTATACGATACATATGTGTATGTACTATATATGTTTTTCCAAATTCTATAAATAAGTATTTGGTAACTCTATCTTTGGCCACGTGGTTCGCAGATGTGAGGCGTATGCTAGGTATTTTTAATATAAAAACAGCAGTTTGTAACATTTTAATTTTTTTGGTAATTTATTTACGTTGAGTATGTTGTAACGAAGAAATCGGACCACGGGTACATTGGATTACTCTTCAATTCGCACCAGCAGTTCCTGATATTTAGTGCATTCAACCATACTAACACTTCAGATTTACAATCTTCGTTGGTATGTTATAACACACGTATATAATGTTACCGTAAATTCCGATTTCTCGTTGATCCTTCCACGGGAGTAGTAATTCATATATTACCATCTAATTAACTCGCACCTCTTCAAAAGAAGTCTTAGGAAAGGAGAAAAAAATTAGTTATTATTCAAATTGTTATTCGCTATTTCATAACTTTTGTATTCTGTGACATAATAATGTAATTGACAGAAAAGTATTTAATGAAACAACAACTATTTAACCCATTTTAAATATTTGAAGGAAAGCAAAATGGACTCTATTTCAGAAACCGTAGTTTGATATATTTAGTTAACAGCCTTACAAGTGACGTGTATCGCGTTAGACCGGCTAATGCCGTTGTAGCCGCATAATCCTCTTAAGAATATAATCTGATGCCGTAATGCCGGTTATGATAGCTGACCCTGACACTGAAGGGACACTAACTCTCGAGAGCAGCTCTCCGAGGGCATTGTGTTGTATTTTAGTGCTATATTTTAGAGTTATAAGAATAAAACGAGATAATGTTGTTATAAGCTGTTTTAAATTATAACTGATTTCCGTGAGAAGGGGGTACCTATATTTTTATTTATTTTTTATGTTTGTTACCTCAGATCATCTTGTGACCCGTCTTGTGTGTCACCCGACTTCGATTATTCTTTGTTTATTGGGAAGGCGTAGGACTTTTTAAGGGGTTTTTTAATCGGTGGGAGTCGATTTTTAATTGAGATTAATATGACCGACAAAATTATTATGACATCTGCTCTTAATAGAGCATTCCATGAACTTTGCATTTATCAGAATGTTTTTAATCTGAAGTAGAATTTAAAATATAATGTTGCAATCATTATAATGTTTTGAATATATTCGATACGCTCTATAATAATGAGCAATAATTTACTTTGTTAATATATTTGGATACGGTCGAGCTTGTTGTACTAGATTTAAAATCGCGTCAACGACATAAATGTGTAATAAGAGCCAAGTTAAATGTTAAGTAAAGTAAATTTACTACTTATTTACTACTACGCAGAACTCTAGATATCGTTACTTTTATAAAGAAATAAAATAAAATAAATCAACAAATAAAATAAATTGAGTTGAGTTGCGTTGAGTAGCGTAGTATAGACATCATCGAGTGCGTTACGATAAACAACAGCTTTGTCAATGTATATTAACGACGTAATGTTATATTAACGATCTGCCTTTTTATGTGAAGAACCTATGTGATATTGTACTCTTTAATATTTAAGGTTGACAGGAAAAAATAAACTATGACGAAGTGAATAGTGCATTATTGCATATTCTTCGGTGGTTTGATGTTAATAATCTAATGTTAAATGCTGAAAAAACTAAATGTGTTGAGTTTGCTTTACAAAATGTTAAAAAACATAACTTTAGTCTACTAATTAAAGGAGAAGCACTCAATTTGTCGGAGTCAGCTATTGTCTTAGGTGTGACCTTAGATTCCAAACTCCAGTGGAACACTCATCTGGAAGCACTAGCGGATAAACGGATGACGGACGTTGAAACTGCCCGACTAGTGTACTATAGCTATTTTCATAGTATTTTATCTTATGGAATGCTGCTATGGGGCAGTGCCTCAGATATACATTTAATATTTATTCTGCAAAAAAGAGCCGTGAGATATATTTATAAACTAAGAGCGCGAGACTAACGAGAGTAACTATTTTTCGATTTTCACAGCTCGAGGTATGTACTCGCGGGTCCACTGATAAACTGGCGCTAATATAGTACTGTAAGCAGTCAAGAGTGACAATACTAACCAACTTTGCTCTCATATACATATTACAACATTACTGCGAAAACAACATTATGGTAAAAAAATTAAATTACATGGACATTATATTTGTCCATATCTATTAAATATAAAAAAGATAAGTGGCTGTTTGGTTATCGAGTGCCTATCTAACGCGTGCCAAGATTGTAGAAATAAAGATGAAAAGAATATGTATCTGTAAGTATAAATAAGTAGTAAATTTGTGTAAAAGATATACATTTTATTACCGTGAGTAGTTCATGTTAAGTATATCTGTATGTGTAAAGTATATCTATCTAATGGATTATATAATTACAGATTATTATTATTAAACAAAGAATTAACTTAACACTGTAATTACGATATCTAAGAAAAACCGACACATCCCTAGACGTTCTCGACGTACTCAATGTTAGAAATGTTTCACAATGTTAAGGGAAATGATTTCCAAAGATTCTGACTGTGTGTGAACTGACGCTAACAATCGCTGACATTCATTCATTTAGTAATTTCCATAATTTCTAACTACATATCAATAATGAAGTTTACAGTACATTTATATTAATTTGTTTTTACAATTAATTTATATGTGTAATACAAAAACATATTTAAGGTAGTTACTTTAGTGTGGCCGCCGCACTTGCGCCGCTGCGTAACTTGCCCTACGAGATGCAGTTTTAAGCTTTTGACCCAGAGTTGGTCGGCCTTGGGCCAAGGAACGACACGCGTACACGCATACCGCGCACTGCAGGCACTGGGGGGAGGAGACAATTAACACAATATACTTTTAACTGTACTAACTGTGTAGATTAAAGTGCTGTTAAAGAACAGGTGCAGAAGAATAATCATAAATTATAGAATCCGGTGTCCAAAGCGTACATCTGTACTACTACTATGTGCAGATTGTTTTACTTATGTCACCAAAGTATTTATTTTATTCTTAAAATAAATATTTCATAAAGAAAACTCATTAGCTTCGTAAAATAACTTAGAATGTGCTTGAAATAACTTGTTGGTGCGACTTTACAGTCGAATAAATGGACAAAACTACGGCGCGCTACAGGTGGAAGTGGGATCGAACTCGACGACCACGTGCACACTGTAGTGTGTGTACGTGTGCGCGCGACCTTGACCGTACAAACTTTATGAAACTTACTTTGACGCTCGGTAACGTTACCTTATACGAGTGATATGTACTAAATATGGCGAATAAGTAAATTTATCAAAATAAAATAAGTAAATGTATCAAAATTCTGTTTCTCACCGTGATATCCGTGCTAGCATCGGTTATTCTGTCTCTCTTCATTGCGGTTTCTATCAGCTAAGCTGACTCCGCATATCTTACGAAGAGATCGCGTCTCCACAGCATTTATCTTCCTTTCATTCTTCTTCTGTAATATCCGCATTTCGCTGCCGTATAACAGCATCGCTATTAACACTGCATTGTGTACGGCCAAACGCGCAGCTGTGAAGACGTTTCACCGTTTCATCAACGCAGCTGTTGTAATGGAGGACTCCATTGGAAACGGCCTCAGGGCTGTAAGCCCTCTTAGCCGTTGCTTTCTTCTGCAGCCATTACTATGACTGCGTCGTTGTTGGTGGGCCATGGGGGCCCGATGTGATGCGTCCGCACTAAAACTATCAGTAGGCACTTACTAGAATTAGTACGTACAATAGCATAATACGCCATTAAGTATTTTAAGCCCTCTTTAAACTCGTACAAGTGGGTTACTTATTACGCTGATATCAGCTGCTTACGAGTATACTTTCACTGCCTTCCAGAACACAATTACAGAATGTCTTGTCAGTGCTGTGAGTAGTCAGTAGCATTGACGAGCTGTAGGTATTACGAAGTGTTACAAAACGTAGCATTAGTCACATAGGCGTAGTAAGAGGGGGGACCCTAGAAGTCCACCCCCAAGAAAATATCTCTAGATGCACTATTGATTAGCCACTTAACCATTATTTATGTTGAGTTATGTAACTAATATAAAATATCATCATAAACATTCTGCCGATTGAGCCCACACCCGTTGCGTTGACAGCCAGACCACGTCCCACAGTACCATGACGGACTATACTATTATTAATTCTAATAACAAATAATAATCAAATAATATATGTTATTTTATAAAATCGACCACGATTTGTTAGTTACGTAGGTAAGTGAATAACAAAATGTCGGAACCTATTATAAGTAACGATATTTTTAAATAATAGTTTTGTAGCATGTAACTTTAGAACCATTACGGAAGAATGACTCATGATCACTGCCTCACAGTGACTCACAGTCATTTCACTGCGACCTAGAACGTAAATAAATCATCAGCCAGATATTTACTGTAAGTAATTGAAATCCAATTTTAAACATTATCTGCGATATAAAGAAACAAACAAGAGGAAAAATTCACACTAAAATAGTGCCATTTCGATTTTATACTTTATCTATAATTGTAATGAAAACGTAACGGAAGATAAATAAGAAAAATTATTATTAGTAGCATTTATGAGTGTAATCAGCTTCACGCTGTATCCCGCACGCAGCAGGGTAGGCAGAGGGAACCTTGGTGTTAAGGCACCCCGTTCCCCACTTTCTGCCGAATTCAGGACGCATTGCGTGTTGAGTGGCAGAACCCAACGCCGCGCTTTACCTCGACACCAGTATTAATGTTATAAAACCCATAAGAATGAATTTTAATTTTCTTGTTTGTTTATCAATGACTAACCAACTCACTGACTGACTGACTCATAAAGAATTCAACATTTAGGATTCTCCCCCTCTTTTCAAGCTGACATATGTAAATATGTAATGTATTTAATAATATTAAGGAAATTATGCATTGTTTTTTTATGTACACATTCGTTATTTGCACGACACAAAAAACAAAACAAATAATTCAAGAGACAAATTCTGGAGGCGTCGCGTGTTGAGTGACGCTTGCATTTGTATACTTACAAGCGACTAATAAAATATATATGTCTTGCGTAATTTGCAAAAGTAATAACAATGAGTCCTGGCGCAGGCGCACACTTACTACTGTACTCGGACATACGATTGTTGGTGGGTTTTAATTCTCGTGAGGAAATGCTTTATGTCACAAGCAAACAAAGCACAGCGTTCAGTTCCGCCACCCAGTGCAGTTCAAAACGCAGCGCTCTCAGAATTCAACGGAAAGTGGGGAAGGGATGTAACATACATTGGGTTTTAAAGATGGGTTCCCTCTCCTAACTCTGCTCAAAAATGAGATATTGCAATAAGAGATCCATTGCTTACATCAATGCGAAATTAGTTGTAGTAGTCTAACGTCATCTATTATTATGGGTCTGTTATATAATAGCTGTCGTAGCTAAATGTTACTAGACTCGAATTATAATATATATTGAATGAATTAAATTAGAATTATTTATTAATTTCCATTCGTTTATAAATTATAGTGAATAAAATTCTACTGTGCCAATCCTAAACTATTCTCAAGCACTCACTGTTGTAATATTAAAACAAAATATACCCACGACCTTTAAAATGTAATTAAAAAAAGATAAAGAAAAAAAGAAAAACCCCGACTCAAATAATTTATGTAATGAGAGTCAATTATAACATAAAAAGCTTTTATATGACTGATGAGGTGATTTAACACTCCTCCCTCCCACAACAGATCAGAGTCAGGTAGCACTCCCCTAGGTTCCTATTTGACTCTCGAAGATATAAGGCTGCCGTTAAATGAGTTCATTTTGTAGTTTTATATTACCGTGAGGATACTTTGGGCATATTGATAGCAGCCCTCGACGGATTTTCTTGTTTCTTATTAAATTAACAACTATCTAACCGTGGCTTTGGAGATAGATGCCTATATTGCCTCTATACCGCCTCCGCCGAGGGCTGAGGGGTAATAAATGTGAAAACTTGTGAGACAACAACATAGGTTTTACATTACAATGACACATAATATACAATTTATGTAAAGCTTAACTTGAACTTGTTTTTACCTGTCGAGTTGTCTGTACTCTCCAGGTATACGGCGGGGGTACGGGCAGGGGACCGCGGAAGGGGGACCGGGGACGGGGGACACGCCGCGCACACGTGTTCGGCCGCATTGTAGTCTACCATCTACGCGAGGCCTGCTTTAGATTAAAGCCTTTGTTCGGGATGACTCATCTTCCCTTTCTATAATTTCTTAGAAGTGTTTACGTCGCGCGTCGGGCGCATCGGGGAGCCTTCGTCTGTCGCTTAACAATGACTTTGGGATTTATCGATTAGAGATCGAACACACACACATATATATATAAATGTTTGTAAATAAATAAAATATGTTATATTTAATTGTAAATTTATGTGGTGAGGTATGTATAGACGAGGACAAATTATTATATAAGTAATTGTTATTGTACAGATCTCATGTAATTCCAAGTGCTAAGTGTCCGGTTAGCGACTATTGCAAGAAACATATGTGGGTTATTTGTTTATTTCTAATATAAGAGCTACACAAAGGATATTGGGATGTTCACTTTTTATTAAACAAATATATGAAGTTTATATAGTGTTTTATCTGCGGGAGATTTCACATACTTACATAGAATGCGCCCAAAACATGAAAGATTAAAATGTTATATGAGACTACTCATGGGGCATTAGCGTGCCACTGTAAATGCGACATGTTGTGGGTTCGATCCTCAACCGAGGGAATGAAATATTTTATATCCGCTCAGATTTTGAGGCAAAGTGCAAAGTTGACTTCCGCTTATCAATACCGCCCTCAATACCTCCGGAACTCAACGACACTGCGCTCCCCACTGGAGCGTAGAGGAGTAAAAGTAGGTTCCTTCTGCATATCCTGTTAAATACCGAATACAGCGAGAAGCTGAAAAAAAGATATTAATAAAAATGTGTAATATTTTATAGATGCCATTTTGTAAACACGTGAGTGCAATGGTGGCTCGGTGGGAGTGACCGCAGTCGCTGACGTACGAGAGGAGGCTGCGGTCGCGGCGCCTCTCGACAGTATACTCGTACATTAGTAATGTATACAATATTTCATATATTATTAAATATTTATTGCAACATTCACACAATAAACTCACTTTTTGTGTATGTAGTTTGACGCTTATGAGCCGTGTACGAGTATAAGAATAAGAAAAATTTAGATAGTTTACATTTTTTGGGTAAAATTACACTAAATATTTTCAGTTTATATTTTGAATTTTAACTGATGAATATAAAAAGCACATTTACCTTGTAGTTTTCCTCATATCACACGTGCAGGCGGCCGCTGCGGGAAAGACCTGCTTCGCCACAAATCAATTTAGATAAGTGAGTGTAGTGCTCGTAGCAGTAAACAGTGTAAATTCGACGTAAGCTAACTAAATCTAAATGAGTAACATACGACTTTACCGAGGGACCGTCGCTAATCAAACAAGACGCGTGAAGATAAAGAAATCAAATATCCCTATAATTCTTACTTATCACGTACATTTTCATTTCTTTTATTAGCTTCACACTGTATGCCACACATAGCTGGGTAGACAGAAGACCAGATTACCAGACCGAAACAAATGACAATGTTACAAACTTCATTTCCTCAAGTGAGATTTAAACCTGCATTCAGTTGCGCTTAGAGTAGCAGTGTCACTACAGTTACGTGACCAACGCGTCTTGTAATCAGATGTGAGTAGTAAGTACAATACGTACGAGACAGGAACCAGCTCAAGCAGAATTAATAGCATATAGTGACTAAGTACATTTTATGATCGCTTCTGTCGTTTTTGCTCAATTGAATAGCTAGCGCAGGTGTTATGTAGGTAACCTGCAGGTACTCGCGCACTCGCGGGCCACAAGTCGCCTCAATACTAATCACGTCTGGAGAAAACTTCGACTCTAAATCGAATATACATGTGATGTCTGGTGCCCGCACATGTTGAGAATAACTCAAATACGATGTAAATAATCAACGTACAGCTTGGTTAAGGCATGTTAAAACAATTTTATAGTTAAATATAAAAAAAAAATCCAAAAATTTTGACCAAAACTAATTGAAACTTACTTAAGCAGGTTATATATATATATTTTTTAAGTCAAATTGGAATTAATATGAATAATTTAAATAAAGGTTATATATACACAATGTAAGGTACAGTTTAATGTTACAGATAATGAGTATTGTTTCGTTATCGATAAAAGACATTTTTTGCTTCGCGCATAATATAGCTCCGATAACTTGTACTGTATGTATTACGTACTCGTGTTTCTGTAAACATTGTTGGTTGGTTGGGTTAACTTCATAGCTATTATTTTGGTTTTTGATGGCGCTGTATGGCGCATGTGGCCGGGAGACAGAGGGAACGTAGTGTTGAGATTGATAGATAGATAGAGAGACGTTACGTTCCTCGTCACTTTCCGCCGAATTCGAGAGATTTTGGATGTCATGTGGTGGAATTCATGGCCACGCTTTGCCTCGACACCAGACCGCAGAAATGAAAATATTAAATATTTCATTTCCTCGAGTGAGAATTAAGCCCGTGCCTCCGCGCCACGTCTGACCTCAATTCTGATAACTATACCTATTTTATAATTAGTTTAGTTGAGTATTACAACAATTACACGACCTTTCACAGGTAAATAATAACAAGAAACTTACAAATACAAAATCATTATTATAATTTTTGTTACAAGACATTGTCACGCTTTGTTTCGAAAACAAAATGCGTGCTCTTGATGAACAGAAATATATGTAAGTCGACGTAACGTAAATAATATATAATAATTGTTAGATACTTGTTGTACTATTATAACCCTAAATAAACTAAATATAACTTTGGCTTTGTGATTAGGTACAGGTTGTTTTGACAAGTTGTCCTCCGTCCTCCGCGTCCTCCGCGTCCTCCGCGTCCTCCGCGTCACGGCGACGCGATGCAGTGGAAAACGAAACAAGTAGAAAAACACCATCGTAAAAGACTCAATAGTAACAACATTCCAAGATTATGTTATAAATTTACAATTACATAATAAAATGCAATCTCTACAGGGTGTTAACAGATTAATACATGATTTAATTACTGTAAAACCTAGTGCTCGTACGTGCGTGAGTCACGAGTCGCAAGTCGCGAGTCAAATAAACTAAATATAAACCAAATACAAGCGTAATCATAATTACTTAACAACTTACATATATTATTGCAGTGTTTTACAAAGACACGTGCTCACTTCGTGTAGTTACAAGTGACGACGCCCGCGCAGAGTTAACGTTCAATCCTGCAGTTTAAGAAATAACGAGATAAGTATGAGGTATTTCCCATCTTGTATTTATAATATAAATTTTCCCAATATCAGTACCGAATGTTATGTTGGGGTTTATCTCTTTATCAATGAAAACGCACACAGCTCTCTGTAGTACTATCTCAAGCATGCGACAAGGACGCTGTAAGGGATAAGATATAGGTACTTACTTACTGTATCCCGCAGAATACCTTTATTTTTTATATATGTATATAATTATATATGTTGTAACAGCTCAGTATTTACCGGTTTTGCAGCTATAATATAACAGCAGTACTGATTAACTTACTTGCATTCTTTAACTTCATAAATATACTGTCGAGTTTTGTGTCATGCACTTTTAAAATAATTCCAAACTATTCTCAAATGTATTGTTGAATCTTAGACGCACTTACGACAAAACTGTTAGATGACAAAACCAAGAAAACCAATAAACTACTAATATAATTCAAATTACAATCATTATAATTCTTAACAACTATTACAAATAAAACCAACTTATTATTTAGCTATCAAACATATAGCGTATTAATTAATTTAATCATAATCATTGCTTATTGCCGGCGCGGCGCGGCGCGGGTGAAGCAAAAACAACCCTCCCGCTGTGACCTGCGACCCCTCTGCGACCCTCCTGGGACCCCCGGGGTGCTTCGAGGCGCGTCTCATCGTTACCAATACAGTATTGAGCGTTTATTACACGAATGACCCCTCACGCAGAGTCCTTCTCGTTCATTGCCTACTCTGTTGTGTATCCCGCATACAGCGTGAAGCTGATTTTTTTTTAATTTACGTACATTCTTATATTTATAATGCAATTTGTAACAAACATTGAAGCGACGAATCACAGCGACCAGGTGATGAACTATTCATGTTTTCCTGTTTTCTGTTTGTCTGGTGAGGACGGCCGGCGGCTGGTCGGCGGTGGTGATAACATCTACCTAATTGTAGCGATTAAGTTATACTAATTGCGTATAATCTTGTATTGTTAGTGGCTTACCGTACTGGCGGGTTCAAGTTTTTAATGAGATCAAGAATTACGGATAAGCAGTTAACGAATATATTTTCTTATTCTTTTTTTACTTCACGCCGTAGTTCGCACATAGCGAGGTCGGCAGATTAAGCAGATGGAACCTGGGAGCCTATTTAAATATTTTATTTTCTGCAGGTGTTTTTCCATCTCTTTCGAGGAGACAGTATTCATGATACTTGAGGAAGGTCACGTAAAACCTACGAGCAAAAGAGGATCTCCGGAAGACATGTAACTTGTAAGACAGTGGAAGAGGTGGATTTACGAATTAAATTATTACGTTAAATTTTTCCGTTTGTAACGGAAGAGCAAACCTGTCTTCTGATATTGTTCGACGTCGGTGTCTAGCGCGAGTGTATGTTTTTCTCTTTGACAGACAGATGGCATATTCGTCAAAAGGTGAATCGCATTTCAAAATTATCTCTCTCTCTTATCATTATCAGATGAGGGATTTTACGGTTCTCAATTCAAGAGTGAGGTGCCTGTAGATAACGTTGAGGTTTACGGACAAGTTGCGTCTCTTATTATTTGTGTTACGACACGTAACCAGCGGAATTTCTAGAATAATTTCTAAAATATTGAATGAATAATGTTTGATATTTTTTATAATTATATATTATTATTAATAGAATATTTTTTATGAAAATGATTGATTTTTTATGAAAATGATGATGATGATTTATTGAAATTTCAAAAGCAGTGACACGGACATATAAAGTTTCCAAATTAAAGTAAGTGTTCTAGTTTTCAAGGGCACGTGGTGTAACATGTATATATATTATATTTAATTTAATTATATTGTTTATTGCACTAGAAATAAAATAAACAACGAAAATAAAGTAACAGACAAATCTCAGATTTTTCTAGCCAACTGGAAGAGTGGCTGAAAGGAATAAATATCAATATTTATTCCTTTCAGCCACTTTAAGAACATACACTACTACTTATATAATTATGATTATTTTGAACACGTTTAACGATAGGTAGGTAGGTAGGATACCTACTCTCCAATTGCTTCAGTAAGTGTACCTACAAATATGTATAACCGCTTCAAGTAGCGGCAAGTGCCATTAACAGATAGCTACTGTGAAGTGTAGAGTGTAGTCTGTACAAACTACAAACGTTCAATAGCCTATTAACTATTAACTACCGACTGTTGCGTAATATAATACGCTGATAGTAAATATGCGAGGAGTCAAGAGTTATAGTATATAGTAATAAATAATGTTATAGTATAAATGAAAAAGAGAACGAAACGCAAGAACTATATATATTTTTATCTTCACGCTGTATCGAGCACGCAGCAGGTGTGACCCAACAGACCTATCACCACACACACAGGTACGACCTGGCTGCATTGGGATATCACTCGGTTATCTGAAGACCCAAGAGAGAGGAATTACACAATAATCCTCAATTTCGGTAACTTACTACCTGAGAAAGGGACGATGTGTCAGGTACATCGTCTACAAATCCCTCAACGACGTGGTTATCGTTGTGAGTATACTCTTATACAAGAAGAGGCTCCTGTGAGGATGATGACTGACCGCTGTGTGTGTGTTCAGGTATCTTGATTCATTTCTTTAGGTATGAGTTTAAAATATTTTACCTTATATGCTGCCCCCGTAAAATAAGCGCTGACTCTTCCTCCATCGACCCTGTATTAATAATGTGTGTCTAGCTAAATTTGTATTAATTTGTATTCACTTATAAATGTATAAATAGGCTACTAAAGTCTTGGGTCTTAATCTTAAGCCATACCTCCAATTTGTTTTTTTTTATAGGACATGCGTCAAATTAATTACTCAACTCAAGAGGATCTATATCCTATCTATATACTTATATAAGTATAGATAAACAGTAGTACAAGAATAGCCATCGTTTACACAACGTGACTCGGTTATAAAAGCTAAGGCGTTACAGCAAAATAAAGTAACAAACAGGCTTAATAACATTATAATTAAACTAATAAAGTAAAGTCTTCGAGTCAACATAAGAATTAGTTCGTCTCGTTCGAGGGATCCGTGTTTATTAATGTGCACGACGAGCTCGCGGGCCTCCGGTCACATGACTCGTGATCAGACTGACTCCTGAAGTTTTGTCAATACACTTCATTCAGCCAGCCAGGCAGCCAGGCAGCCAGGCAGCCAGGCAGCCATCCAGCGTAATATTTAAGCAGATTAAAAAAGGGTTAAGTGCAAGTAGTACTCGCCCACCCGCGCTTCCGCACCAATTTCAGAACAGTCGGTCAACCAGAAGTATACCTTATATAAACATATACCGCCGCGGTACGCGTTCCGTCGTGGGTATTAAATTGACAAACTTAATTGGACACTCATAACTTGGTATAATGTGAACTGCAAAAATAAATGTATAATGATTATTATTTATGAAATACATATTAGTTTTCACTTTTCGGCGTTTTTCGTTTACCTAAACTTGCTGCCGACAGGTATGGATTACGCGGCGAATTTCGAACAAAATGCAGGTAAGTCGATGGACAAATTCGCATGACTTCTTTTCTGTCCTTTAAGGGACCATAGACCTCTACGGACATTGTGGCGCTCACTCGGAGAATGAATGTCCTGACCTATAGCTACCTACATATTTACACAGGCGTCGGTGGAGCCGCGCGTCCGTCGCGGTTGTGCTTAATTGATTATTAATAAAACGGAATGCGTAGTTTATTAACTTTTATCAGCAAACTAACATTAAATGACAAACTAGTAAGTATTTATATTAAAACGTCGTTATTAATAATTACTGTATTATTTGTGTAACTTACTCGAGAATAGAATTCGTTTACGCTTAATGCTCGTAATAACCCGCTGCGGTTGTTTTTTTGCGGAAATGTTGTTCATCTAACTACGAGTATGTACACTTTTAGACGATCCTTCGTGTGTTTGTATAAAGATGTATGGCGTCATATATACTGGATTAGAGCATGTGATCTATATAACAGCACTGTAAGTGATGTGAGTTCTGAGTACCAGTTTGTGAGATGGTGCTGTGTTTATATATTATGTATTGAAGTAAACAATAATTACATTCTCTCTAAAAGCACAACGAGTACCAGCGACGCGATCTGAGATTACTATCCAGTTTTCATTTCTGTAACAGATGTATTTTTCTTACTTAGCGATATTATTTATACAAATGTAATTAGTTTTTGTTAAAAAACAAGTTCCCTTGTAACTTGCTGTTGTAGATTTTACATGACATTACAAGCCAGAGGGCAGGTAGGGAAGTTTGTTAAATCGAGGCAATTGTTATATTTAGGGTAATTACATTAAGGTTATAATGTACTCCATAACCACTACTCCAATTACTACCTATCACAATTATATTATATATATTTGGCAAAAAACCTTCAATAAAACAAAGTAACATAAACAACACGATAGATTTTGGCTGATGCACGACGCGGATGGGGATCCCGGTCTAGGGAAATTGTATGAGAAGCGGGTGACTTTCTAAACGTGAACTGGCTTTACAGGGGTGGAGGGGGAGCAGGAGGGGGGAGGGCGCTCACGTGCTCCGGCGTCACCTGGCCGAGCAGCGTCAATGGACGTGCTCCTCCTCCCTCCTGGTCACATGACTCCCCCGAGGCCCCTCTCGCCGGTCGAACCGGTTCCTTTGACCGCCTTCGTCGCCACACACTCGTCATTCGTCATTATGCCGTATACTCGCGCTTATTAAACTGTTTTGTTTACGAAACTCAATTTTTTATTTCTGACTTTTATTTAAAATTGGCCGTCAGTTTTTGATTCTTGAGCAAAGATTAAAAAAAATAAACAAATTATGTAATAACGAAGACCTTTGATCATCACTACCTCCACACGCTCGTGGAGGTACTGGACGAGCAGTACATATAATGAAGTTGGCGTACCTTGGTGTACCCATGAGTATATACTAGATCATCGTTTACAACAATTACAAAGAAAATAGTTTAAAACACTTTAAAACGCTTTAAATCATTGGCAAAAATTTCAAATGTTGTATTTTCATAATATTGAACGTATGTAATGAAATACTGATAATTTTTAACACAAAAACCGATTTCCCCCGGATGTCATAATCAGAACCTAACCTCATCAAACTACCCTTGAAGTATCTCCTTTCATCATCGTCATGATCATCGAAATCACTTGGCAGGATATTTAGTTATTCGTCCATTTGTCGTGCACGTGCTCTATGCACATATAAGACCTATGTGATATTCTTGCGGACAGCATTGTTAGAAATGGATCAAATTAAAATGGAACCATAGAAAGAGCACCGGATTTCAAATGAAATAAATATATTATATAATATATATAAAAATGTGTTTACTCAGTCAAAGTTTCTGAGGTAACAAACATGAATAAATAAAGTGTGCTGCGCGACGTAACACTATACTCTACATTGATTCATTAAAATGTATCGGATCCTTTATCGACGTCCACTACTAATATAGATCATAAAGTACTAAAATAGATCTCTTCAATGAATCAGTGATTGTCTGTCATCATGTGACTTGACGCATACGCTTAAATAAAGTGTCATATAAACTTGAATACTTAATATTCATGATTTTGTCTCGAAGTTAATCCAGTAATTTTAGAACTAGTAAGTAATATAGTTTTAATTTGAAACGTTTTTTTAAATTCCCATTGTGCGGCAATCGCGGTGCTCTCGGTGCTCGCGGTGCTTGCGGTGCTCGCTTGTCAAATTGTTATCGAATTAATAAATTAATTATATAGTTTTTAAACCCGGCTACTCCCTTTTTATGATGAATAATAATTTTATTTTTTGTTTTTCACATTATAGACATATTTTTTACCGCACACAGCAGGGTGGCCAAGCAGGCAAGCAGGCAGGCCAAGGAATAGATGGAAACTAGTGTTAAGACGCATCCATTCCCCATTATCCGCCCAATTCTGGAGGCATTGAATTCCGCTTCTTATACACGTAAGTGGCGGAATTTAACACCGCGCTTTATTTCAATACCCGAGTGAAGAAATTAATATATAATACTAAATACTTCATTTCCTCGAATGGGAATCGAACCCACAGCCTGTCAGAATTTACAGTCGCATTGGGCTCGAGAAAGATGACAGGATATATAAAATATTAGTAAATTATTAGATAAAATACTTATATACTAATACACGCAATGCTTCCAGAATTCGGCGGTGTGGAACGGAGTGTCTTAACACTAGGTTCCCTCTGCCTGAGCTGAAGCCAATTAATGTCAAATTACCACAACCAGATTATACCTTGAACATTTCGTTTAGTTACAACGACTGCACTAACCTTATGACGATATTTGCATAGACAAAGTTATTTTAAAGGAAAGAGTTCAACGCATGTTTTGAAAGCATGCGTGCTGTATGCGCATGGGCCTCCGACGCGCCCTTTCTCTGCCCTCTTCTCCCTGTCGCTCCTGTCACTCACTTATTGTTATAATTTGTTAATACATAAGTACTTATAGTGTAGTCAAATCCGTCACGATTGAGTAATTATACTTATAGTTTGGTGGCACTTGCAGCGCACGGTCATCGAACCCGCGCCGTGCTCCACGCGACCTCGATGCCGGCGCGAAAATAATTATAATTTACTTATTGATTCATCTCATGGCTCATTTTGTTCTCAGTGGTCAAAACGTGGCAACGGGTTCAGATTCTATTCTATCAGATTGTTAGGTATTAATAATATAATTAGTTACAGTTGATTGAATGTATATCTGTCAGTGCAGTTGTTTACCGATCTCGAAATCTATCCGAATAGATACATTAGTCGACATTAAACAAGAATAGAACAGTAAAATACACAAATCTTTTCAAATAAAAACATATATATACTGAAATGTAATTTCTTAATGCTTTAGTTTAGTTAATAAGGCAAAGCGGGTGCACTCTGGTGCACATTTCTTAGCTGTATCGTGTAATTTTCAGTTAACGATATTTCCTAAGCTCTAATTTAAAAAATCTACATACAACTACATCAGATAGATTCAGTGCGCCAGCATGAGTGCAGGTGCGTCGGGCGGGCGGTGCGGCCCCGGCCCCCTGGGGCCCTCGCCCGTTTGTGCCCCACTAAGCTAATACATACATATTATATTGTTACTTTTTACAATAATATCTGGGGAACGCATAGCAAAAAATACAGTTGACGAAGGGTTCTGAGAATTTGAAAAAAATCCATTATTATACCTCACTTTTCCTCAACAACAAACCCCGCGAGCCGTTTAAATGTACGCCGATAATATAAACCGTCGTAAACGAAGGACATACGTAGATCTCCTTCTACTGTAATGTGGGTACTTCAAAGAAATCTTTCGAAATCACTAAAATATGTCGTATGTAAACATTGTGTTGCTGCACATAAATTGATATTTGCTTTAGCTTCCTGGGAACCTGGGAACCTAGGAACCTGGGGACCTACTGTTAAGATACTCCGTTACCATTGAGATGTTTCTGTTACCCATTTTCGCGAATTCTGAAGGTTTTGTGTGTTGCTTGGGTGACTGAACGTAGTGCATTGCAAAAAATTGAAAAATAAAAAATATATATATGAAAAAACATATTCATATGTCTTATGAAAAAAACCTTAACTTAAACAAGTTTAAACAAATACTTAAACAAATATAGAGAATATTATACGTACGTTCCGAGGAAAGTGTGAAATTCTTTTTTAGTTATTAATTTTTATCTGATTAGTGTCTGATAACAGATAATTAACAATAAGTTATCGATTAACATTTAATATTGTTGACTTGCCTATTTATACCTGATTTATAATATTGTAATCTTATTGTATTGTAATTTCAACCTATAATATTGATTCACATTAACTGTAGATTAGAGTTTACCTGTCAACTGGTAGAACAAATAAATAAAAGGATGAGAGACCTTGAGGAATTGCAAAAGAGATCATTAGAAAGAAGAAAGGCGTTAATAACTTTTACTGGAATAATTTATCTATTGAATTACTATTTTCACCGCTAAGTAAACGTTCAGTCAGAGTCGGGGTCGGGGAGTCGCAGGTCTGAACATTTTTGACTGAAATAAGTGAAGCGTATACGTTCCCCATGTACGAGTCACGACGATAACAGCCGTTTCAAAATAAATAAATAATACAGAATATATTATAGCTTTTATAAAATATCACGTAGCAGTTCGATCACTATAGTTTAGTATAGTACGTACGACGTACAACGCTGTTCATTTTATATCTTAAAGGCGGAAGATATCAGGTTATGCGCATATCATTTGAATAAAATAAATTTGCTAATTTTATTCTCATTCTCATGTGATAACGACATATTTGTCGTCATTCTTTTAGTCATTTCTTGGAAAATTAAAAAATATCTAATTATTATTACACTTTTCAGTTAATGTTTCTTTTTACAAATGATAGGAAAATAGGTTTAATAATGTACTGATTATAAGTCGAGATCCTATTGCTTAAACTTGCAGGATCTGTGTTTATTTTTTCTCAACACTAACACATGGTTGCCTGGAAAACTGCCGCAAACAAAGGTGTCCATCATTTGAAATATTTTATTCCGGTTCCGTTTTACTATAAGAATAGACAACTAAATGCGCGGTTTGCCTTATGTTTTAATTTGATATAATATATAGTTCATTAAAAACACATTAGTGCAAATTTCAATTGTTTTTTGTAGTGCAATTTTCTCGAAAAACGAAATAAATTATTAAAGGTGATTGTGGCAAGATTCTTCTAAGCAACCCTAGTGTAATCTATTCTTCTATCATGTATCATTCTTAAATATAAGTTTAATTAAAATAAAATCAGATCCTTGCAGATTTAAGCAATGGGATCTTAGTCCATTAATATTGACGGTCTGCCTCTGCCGGGAGTCCCGGCAAGGGGGTATGCGGGGGGGCGACGGGTGATGAGGGGCGAGGGGAGGTGGAGGCGCAGCCTCCGCGGCGCATCTCTGCGGCCAGCACGCGCGCGGCCGTTCCGCCACTCGCCAGTCGCGCTCGGTCCGCGGTCCCGTGAGCACGTCGTGTCCTTCGCACGTCGCCCGCCGCCCGCCGCCCGCCGCCACCACGCCGCCACCGCCGCAGAGCCCGCCGTCACTGCACGGCATGCGCCCCTGACCCCGGCCCTACCGCCCTTACCGCCTGCAACACGATCCCCGCATCAAGAACAAGTGAGTGTCCCCAGTGCCTAGTGTACCCTGTACCCACTCTGGTCCTCTCGGGGCCCGGAGTACCGTCACCACTACCACCACCACCACCACCCGTTCCGGACTATTGTGATGACAGCTGTGTTAATGTTTGTGAAATTATTTAAAGCCTCGTAATTTTATTAATTTTAATAGTGAAATTTATTATGTACGTTTGCTTTTGATATGGAACAGTATTTTTTATTAATTTATTCTTTTATAAATATTACCCATGTTTTGATGGCGTACCGCACCGTGTATGTTACGCT
Source organism: Heliconius aoede (assembly GCA_037355905.1). Lineage (NCBI taxonomy): Eukaryota > Metazoa > Arthropoda > Insecta > Lepidoptera > Nymphalidae > Heliconius > Heliconius aoede. Next base: position 82,770 of record JBAIZZ010000265.1, read on the forward strand.
ATACCTACATAGTTTTCTTCGTTGATAAGTATTTACCTACATAAGGCGTAAAATGTATAGATAATACGCTAAGTGCATATTGGCAACAACTAATAAGTATAACGATAACTCCTTTAAAATAGTACGAGTGATAGCTTGTAGCGATGTTTCATGATTGAACAGATCGGAAGCGACTGTCCACTGGAGTTTGTATAAATTGTGCTTTAAGCTCAAAATTTATGAATACCTGCTCAGGACCGGATATATCGCCAATAAATATATTATCTTATATAATCTCTAACAATTGACTTATTCGTATTCCATAGGCGTATAAGAAACTTCTCGTCTTAAATAATTCTATTTATTTTTATGCAGAACATATTACAGTGTCGTCCCATTTGTCCAACATTTTAATTTTAGTCAATTGTTTCGAGCGAACTGTAAAGCGAACGACGCCGTCTTATAAATTGAAATCGGCGATTCTGGATGTTAATTTGGAAACGTTCTTCTACCGCCCATTGAGGATGTCCAGGTGTCATTGCAAAGTATCGAAATAATATTATTGGCCTTTGATTGATCTTTGCCTTTACCTTCGGCCAGAACAACAGCCGCACCAGCGGGCGGCAGGTCGTCGCTGGTCACTACGACAACTGACACCTCATACCTGGCGTGCTCCCCGCATACACGCTTGTGTTACATTACATTACTTGTATATTCACAATATATTTCATCACAGGATGATCCCAAGACGCAAGCACAACGCGTCGTCCGGCTCCCTGCCGCCGCCCGACGACAAGCACGCCAGCAATGACTACATACGTGAGTACTACAGATATCTAAATGGCAATTATCTTTTGTAGTTGTACTGGCTGATTGGCAGGCAACGTAAACGTAAACGTAAATTTTGGCCAGGAAGGTCCTTGGGGATAGGGGAGCACTGAGAGAGGATTTCCCGAAATGCCTATAGAAATTGAAAACTATGGGATATTACGTACTATGTTCTAAGAAACCGAAGTTCTACTAGTACCTATAATTGATTAATGGTGCAGGTAAAGTTAGTTAAATAGCAGGTAGTTTCTTTGTACGAGAATGTGGCCGCGCTATAAAAACTGAATAGTTTGATTAAATTTAGAATAGCTACAACTGCGCAATTGTTTTGTAATATAAATAAACGATACACAATGAGCTGGTGCATTTGAGTCAAGTGAGGTATGAAATTGACTAGAGGTCATTACGTATAATTAGAGTGAGAAACAGTATGTCTGTAGTACTGTAGTACTCGGTAGAGGCAGTACTAGTTCTCACCCGCGCGGCCCTGATCTTGACCGACCCCTCGCTCTGCTCTGAGGACTGAGAGCGTAGACCTCTCACATTGACACTTAGATCGATATCGATCGCGTTTGAATTCACTTGTTATACAGACCACGAAACACGATCGAGTGCTTTTACTATAGTTACTTACTAAGTAATAACATATTATGTTTACATTTAACAAATTGTTGACTTGAAGATTTCAAACTCATATTTTGTTTTATTTCTAGTATCTGACAGCGGCTCTCGAGACGGTTGGAAATCAGCACTCAGGAGGCGCTTCAACAGGAAAACACTTCACAAGCGTATACCCATCACCTCCTGGTTGCCACAGTGAGTATTGGTTTTGCATTTACGATAGCATTATATGTACATTTTTTTAGATCCACACTGAATCCCGCACATGGCAGGATAGGCAGAGGGAATCTGCAAACCTGGTGTTAAGACACTCTGTTCCCATTAAGACACTTCCGATCTCGAATCGAACGATCTTTGTGCCGAATTCAATAATTTCCAGAGTTAGCGAATGAAAATATTGAATATTTCACATCTTCGTGTCCGTCCGTGCGCCCGCCACGAGTGGCATCTGCAGTAATGATTAACACATATTTGCAACATTAACTAAGTGTTGATTGAATAAAACATATTTCCTCTAATCAACAGGTACAACGCAGAAAAAGCAATCGGCGACGTAATAGCTGGCGTCACGGTGGGTCTGACAGTGATCCCGCAGTCGCTGGCGTACTCCAACATCGCAGGACTGCCCCCGCAGTACGGCCTGTACGGCTCCTTCGTAGGCTGCTTCGTGTACATCGTGCTGGGGGGTTGCCGCGCCGTGCCCGCCGGACCCACCGCCATCGCGTCCCTGCTGACGTGGCAGGTCGCGGGAGGGGTCATCGAAAAGGCTATATTGCTCAACTTTCTAACCGGCCTGGTGGAGCTGTTGATGGGCATCCTGGGACTTGGTTTCCTTATAAACTTTGTATCAGGGCCTGTGTCGTCAGGGTTCACATCGGCAGTGGCTCTGATGATAGCGACGTCTCAAGTGAAGGACCTGTTTGCTATACAGGTGACAGGGACCACGTTCCTACAGCAGTGGATATCTGTGTTCCGAAACATCCACAACGCCTCCCTCTGGGACCCCGTGCTCGGCTTCATCTGTATTGCTCTTCTGTTGTCAATGAGAGTGAGTTTATAAGTGACTACTGACTATTTATACACGTTCATATGGCACTTCAAACAAAAGCTGTTTTTAATTAAATAAAACGTTAAATTACGTATATTAATTTAATTTCTTTTCATTACAGAAAATTGGAATGGTTAAATTTGGGACTAAAAACGAAGACGGTCCAAGTACACGACAGAAGGTTTTAACTAAGTGCTTGTGGATGCTGGGGACCTGTCGTAACGCGATAGTGGTGATACTCAGCGGAGCACTCGGGTGCTGGTTCGTGACCACGCACGGCACCTCTCCGGTACGGCTTATGGGTAAGTATTTATATACTACCTTATATATTAAATTAATATACAATTTTTTTCTTTACGCGGTGTCCCGCACATAACAGTTGGTAGAAGGATCCTAGTGTTAAGACACTCTGTTCCCTTTGAGACTTCCCATCTAGAGGCTGCGCTATGCTTTGTTACTACAGCGAGGAAATTAACTGAGCCTGTGAACGCTTGTGCCCCTGAGCCTCAACTGACCTCGATTGGCCTCAAACAACGTATTTATAATACACTAAACATATAATATATTTAATATTATTCATTAATAAATTAAAATTGACAACTCCTTTTATGTTTTATGCTTTCTCTAGCCGCAAACGTACATGGTGGTTAGTATAAAAGTAGGAACGACTAATTCACTCATCGTAGTTAAATTCAAGTCATAGCCTTAGACTTTCATCCTGCACGCGCCAGTTCATTGTCAATACTCACTCACTTCATCGTCAATAGATCTTTATTTTGTATCAATAAAGCCGTTATGTAAGAATGTGAATATGGCGCTCCAGGGGCGATACCATCGGGTGTGCCGATGCCGCAGCTGCCACCCTTCAGCTACGAGCGCGCGGACAACAGCACGGCGGACTTCTTGGACATGGTGTCGGAGCTGGGCTCCGGGCTGCTCGTGATCCCGTTGATCGTGCTGCTGGAGGATATCGCCATATGCAAGGCCTTCAGCGACGGCCGCACTATCGACGCCACGCAGGAGATGATCGCACTCGGCGTCGCCAACGTAGCCAACTCCTTCATGCAGGCCTACCCCGGCGGGGGCTCCCTGGCGCGCTCCGTCGTGTCCAATAGCTCTGGGGTTAAGACTACTTTTAACGGAATCTATACAGGTTAGTTCAAACTATTTTTACAATTTTAAAGTGTTGTTCTACATCTAGAAAAGAAAAATATTTTGGAGAAAACGATATTGGATCCGGCGCCTCTTTGAAACCATCGAAACTCTGTTTTTTTTCTTTATTGTACTTGTAGTGTTATGATCAAAAAGAAAATATAGTAAAATATTTAAAAATGAAATGAAATGAAACATGTTATTTCAGGTGTGATGGTGATCTTGGCGCTCCAGTTCTTCACGCAGTACTTCGAGTACATCCCGAAAGCGGCGCTCGCGGCCGTCATCATGTCTGCGATACTATTCATGGTGGAATATGATGTCATCAAACCAATGTGGCGAGCGAAGAGTGAGTATACTTATAGTTTTTTTATTTACATACAGTGTACTATTTCAAATAGAAAAAAATAATTACAACATAGCGTTCAATTCTAAAAACACAGCGGAGTGATTACAAAGTGAACATTGTAAATTTATAAAGATTTTTAATAATATAAAGTACATCATACTCAAAAATAATAATATAAAAAATTATTATCTTCCATTCGTTTATCACGACGCTGTTGTGGCGCAGTGGGACAGCGTGTGTTTGTAAAAGACGCGACAGTTGTAGGTTCCATTCCTACTCGAGAAAACTTATTATTTAATAAATTCATGTCTAGGAAAGTTGGCGGTGCTTGTGGAACAGAGCATCTTAGCACTGGATTCTTTCTGCCTACCTTGCTATATGCATAATTATATTATATCAGCATATCATCATCATCATCATCGACAGTCATCGATTGTCCTCTGTTGGACATAGGCCTTTCCTAATTCTTGTCATCACACTCAATCTTCAGCTCTTCGGACCCATCTGGTTCCTGTCAACCTCTTTAGGTCTTCGATCCATTTAGTCGTCCACCATGGCGGTCCATTTGTAAATATTATTTTCAGTTGTTATGAGATCAATTTAATGTAATAATTTAGTTATATTGCTTTTTTAGTGGAACATATATTTTAAAACACTGTTTCTGTTTGTTACAGAGTTGGATTTAATTCCGGGCATCGGTACGTTTGTGTTGTGCTTGACACTTCCTATCGAATTAGGAATCCTTACGGGAGTCGTAGTCAACATAATCTTCATCTTGTACCACGCCGCGCGGCCCAAGTTCTCGGTGGAGATGCTGAAGACGGAGGCGGGCGCGGAGTACCTGATGATCACGCCGGACCGGTGCCTCATGTTCCCCTCCGTGGACTACGTGCGGCGCCTGGTCACCAAGTGCGCCGCCAGCAGCTCTGTGCCCGTGGTCATCGAGTGCACGCACATCTACAGCGCCGACTACACCGCCGCCAAGAGCATCGAGCAGTTGACGGCTGACTTCCACGCACGCCTGCAGCCGCTCTACTTCTACAACGTGAAGCCCTCCGTGTGCTCCATCTTCGAAGCTGTCACCAAGCCCGAACACTTCGTGGTGTTCTACGAGGACGATGAGCTGGACCGCCTGTTGGCCGCCGACGAGCGCCTAGCGCCCTGCAAGGCGCCCCCGCTGCACGCCTGACGCAGCCTTGATGGGGCGAAGGCCCGCACTCCTCAGTATTAGGACGACGTGATCTAGAGAAGCTTTAGTCGACTATTGTCTGCTTATGTTTCACATAGATTTATTTTTATATTATATAAACTATATTAGTTTCAGAGCGGACCCCATGAGTCCCTTTGTATCGTTGTGATGGTAGAGTATAAAGATTAGTATTTATGGTCGGTCGGGCCGCAACAAAGTATAATGTATGTTGAAACTGAAAATATCTAACGTGACTAATGTGAGAGGAACAAGAGGTGATACCTGTAGTCTTAAAAGGTCATTTTATTTATTTTTAGGTAAACGAGTACAAGTTAGATTGTAAATAGAGGTTAAAGAGAGCGAGCGAGCGAGAGAGAGAGAGGGTGTGCGCGTGTGACTGAGACTGTTCCTTGTGATTCACGACTACGGTACCTATTCAATTTATTTTTATGAAATATTGAATGAATAAATAAATAAATAAATAAATACTATTTTAAATGAAAACTATATAAAATGATTAATTGTAAAATATGAATATGGTGCGTTATAAATACTAATGTTTCCCAGTTCCAAGAACAAAATAATTATACTCTTAAAGAGTTGAAACAAACACTTTGTTTTATTTTATCCTTTAAGTCAATTTTACTCACACTTATAATGAATAGTAAAAATATTATTCCTATCTATGAACTGTCGAAACAGTTTTTTAAGCAAAATTAACCTTTACCTGTTTCAAATAAAAAGGATTTTTTTAAATCCGTCCACAAATGACTGAGAAATCGTTAGACAACGACAAAGACTCTTTCGCAGTCGGTAAAATTGTTTATAGAATATGTTTTCTTGTTTGTTGATGGCTACGACAGATAAGTTGATTTATGTGCCATATTAGTATTCATTAGTTTAGCTAGAATTACAAATTCTACAGCAGAAAGGCGTATAGTAGACCTGGGATATAAATATTTAAGAACTATACTCTATATTAGGTTGTTTTAAACGAACATACAGGTTATATGTGCTACAAAATCGTGCGTAGCTCTTCAGCAATACAGCAGACTTTTTGGGCAGACTCAACTGGATTTAATACCACCCCCGACATTTAAAAACCGGCGTGAAGTAGTGGCCCTTGCCACTGCGTTTCGCATTAGGTAATGCCGGGCCCCGGTGCCCTTCATCTCCACCTTAAAGGCTGGCAACGCACCTGTGGCTCCTCTGGTGTTGCATGGGGTCGTGGGCGGCGGTGATCACTTACCATCAGGTGACCCGAACGCTCGTTTGCCTTGTCCTCTCATAAAAAAAAAAGCTTCAATAGAGACGATTTCCAGAGGCTATACATGTGGCTGTAGCTAGTTATTTACCAGTTCAATGTAATTAAAAGACTAGTAGTATGAAGCTTTATTCCAACAAATATTATACAATTTAAAAAAGTATTTGATAAGTTACAATTTTTCGTACTAAAACAAGAATAATATAATGTAATTAACTAACACTTTAATTTTCAATTTAACTTGTACATAATCGATGTACAGGTTGTCTTGTCTACACTGTTAAGAAATTGTGCGTATCTCCATAGACAATACGCCCTTTTCATTCGACCCTCTATAACCTATCTCAATAGAGACAATTTCCAAAGACTAAAGAGTTCTCCAGATGTCGCTACTCGCGAGTTATTTGACATTTGCTTATAGTTGTTGTAGGTAAATAAAAGACCAATATTTTGAAAGTTTATTTCGAGATATAAAATATAAAAACAATATTTTAAAAAATATGCATAATGGGGAGCATGATACTAACATGATAACATGATACAATACTAAATAAAATCAAAAGCATGAAAGATTTATACAAAAATATACATGAAGATATAAAACAAAATTAAATAGACTATTGTGCAACAGTCTTTCTTGTTTGATAAATCATAATTTGATTCTTCAGCAGTAAAAAAAGAATACTGAATGCAAGTTTTCTTCTTTATTCATCTTCCTTTTCATGGAATCTTTTTTAATTATATTGTTGTAAAACTATTTACAGCGAGCGAGGAGCCTGAAAATAAATGGTTTTTATTCTAATAAATTAATTCATACATTTATAAAGATGTAGTTTCATTAAAATATTTCAGATTTTTAATATAATAATACGAGGTGTCAGACATCCTCGATTGTTATTATTTTAATAGAAAATCTGAAACAAAACATTTTTTTAAAATAATTGATGTATTTAATATGCCATTAAAGTAAGTCAATTACAGGCAAGAAGAAATAAAAAAAAACTACTTAGTTGTCATACCTCAGTGGCGCTAATGTTTGTACTTTCATTTACAAATTTGAACACTGCTTGTGCTAGGTCCACTGCTCCTCGTAACAAAAATTACATAAATTGTTAATTTCTGAAAACAAAAAAAATATATAAGATTTATATTACAAAGTATATTATATGTTTCA